>JAVGVS010000886.1:0-50316 GCA_032718565.1 Distichodus sexfasciatus
TATATATACAGTATATTCGAAACACACACACAGATATATACTGTATAAGTGCAATGCATGTTTGTGTGAAACATTAGCTTATTGTTTTTTAATATTAAATTTTACAGTTGCGTGATATTTTATTTGTTTAAATGTAATTTAACAATTATAACAACAAATTTAAGAAAAATATTTCAGGAGATACCGGTAAATAAGGCCCAATATTTTTCATTTAAATGTCGGGTTGAGCTCATAAATAAACATGTCACATGATATTTTAGTTGCTTTTTGTGATGGTGATAAATCAGCATATGATATTGTCTCATATCGAATTGCATCAAGATTCAAGATTCTTTATTTTTTATCAAACTGAAATTGTATCGTATCAGATATCGGAAGACGTCGAATCGTTGTCTATTGAATAGATATAATATCGTATCGTGGAGAAACTTGGGAATGACACCCCGACTCTGCCTTTGGCTCCTTTTAGAGAATTCCTGAATGACTCTTTTGGATGTTGAATGAGTGTGTGTATGTCTGTGTGAACTGGAGCGGAGTGAAAGTGTGTGTGTTTATGTTTGTGAGAGTAAGAGAGAGAGAGAGAGAGTGAGAGGCAGTTTGAACCCAGACCTGCTAAGGAGGATTAGAGCTGGTCTGATCAGAGCGAGAGAGAGAGAAAATGGCAGATGTCAACATGCTTCTCAGATCCACTGGATTTGCCTGACTGGCTTTTGGGTTGAGGCCAGCGCTTTCACACGCCTCCATTGTGGAGAAAAATTCTCGTCGAGCGCTAACGTCAGACGCACGCTGGGCGAATTCGCCTCTGCGTCTATCACGCGATGACCATAGGCGCTAAACGACATCGCTGTCGAATTAACTTCAAATTAAGCTCTTGGTAATGTGACACCTTCAAATAGTAATGCAGTTGACGCTCGCTTTTATTACTAATCCTCCAGATTTTTGTAGTCGGCCTAACAAACAACACAAGCTACCGATGATTCCTAACGCAGCACTAGTGAGAATGGAGAAAAATCAGATTGTGTTATGAACTTCATACGATCTTTTAACGGTCTACACAGCCTCTAGGGCTTATCCACACATAGAGGAGTGAATAGTTCTATTTGTGAACACAGCACTGGACACACTGAACCACAACCAAATATGAGCTGTGCGTTTGACCCACCCGTGAAGGAGCCATGGGCAGGGCCTGGTGAGCAGTGCTTGGGAACAGTACCTTGCTCATGACTATTTCAGTGGTACCTTTATCTGCCCGGGATCCGGAATGATGATGATGATGATGATGATTATTATTATTATTATTTATTTATTTTAATTATTCTTGAACTCTGAGCTGAGCTGAGCTTCTGAATAAGACTAAAGAAATGAACGTACTGGGTTTTATTTTTGTGTGTTTTGGGGGAAGGAACTTTTTTTTGTTACTGGTGAACTTGTTTGCTGCACTAAAGGGAAAGCAGTGTGTTTGTAGATGTGTAAGCATGTTTTTGACCTCAGGAGGAAGCAAACTGTGGTTCTGTATGAAAGCTGAAGAGGTGGAGAATTTGAGGTTTTACCTCTACTGGGTGTTGGAAAAGACACGGGAAGTGGTTCCTGTTAGGAGGAAGTTAAGCCTGAAGTCATGTGAAGATGACATGGCCCAGAGTGTGTCTGTCTGTATTACATGCAGAGGTGTACACACACTCTTCCCTCAAGTAGAAGTATAGACACGTGTTTAAAAAGACTTTCTCGACTTCTTTACTCAAGTTAAAGTGTAAAGTACAGGCTGTAAAACATACTTCAAGTATAAAAGTATGAAGTTCCCTTGTGAAGGACAAAACCATCATTTTAGGACAAAGCTGACTGGCCTCCATGTTCAAGCGTTATGTACAGCGCAAGCAGAGAAAAATAAAGCCACATGATACATAAAGCTGCATTGTTCATTCCCTTAGCAAAAAGTAGTATACTTGAAGTTCAATTTATTAAGTATGCTTGAGTATAAGTATAGCAAGTATACCATGTACCATGTACCTTGTAGTGTACTAGAGAGTATACTAATTTAATACTTCAGACTAAATTGAAACATTTTTAAGTTTATAAAAGTATATTTTAAGTATACTTTATATGGTCATTTTGAGATTACAAAAGTATACTTTTAGACTTTAGTAGACTTTTCTTTATACTTATCAGTATAAGTCTAGTATACTTCACTATACTATTCTTAAGTATATAAAATATAGTATATAAAAAGTAAACTTCAAGTATACTGCCTCAGTTTTAGTATATAATAAGTATACTCGTAGTACACTTGAATAAACTACTTTTTGCTAAGGGTTACCATCATTATACATGATGATCACCTCTATCCTAAACACATCATACTACAAATATTATAGAGCTGTAAAGAGCGCTGTAGAAATAAACTCAACTCAGCTGAAGTGAACTTGGTGGAGCTGAGCTTCTTTCTGCACCGCAATCACCACATCATTTCCCACCGAGTTGCTGCCTGCTTTTAGCTTCTTTTTTCCTCTCTCTTGCTTTATCGTGTCTATCATGTTGTGCGTCATGTGCAAACACCAATACACCAATGGCATTGTCTTTTCTGTGTGTGTTTACTACATTTTTAAGCCTCAACCAATCAGTCAAGTTGTCTGGATGGCGCGTTATTGATACGGAACAGGTAAAATGCGGTAAAATGGCCAAATAAACCTCATTTAAATGAAACCAAACAAGAGTAACAAGCCTGATTTGAGAATGTAAGGAGTGGAAAGTGCAGATATTCATGTTTAAAATGTACGTAGTAAGTTAAAAGTTGGCACAAAAATAAAGTCAAGTAATGTACAGATACCCAAAAATTCTACTTAAGTACAGCAACCAAGTATTTATACTTCATTACACCCCATCTCTGATTATATGTGCAGTGTGTGTGACGAACTGTATATTAATAGATAAATATAAATATTGTATATAAAAATTGTATATAAATTAGATATATTTTGTATATTAACATGAACTTATGAAAAAAATGGCAGAAAAACTATATGTTCATCAATGAGGTTTTGGGTAGAGTCTAGGGGCAGCCTATACTATGCCGAGCAGTGCTTGGGGACGGTACCTTGCTCAGGAGTACCTTAGTGGTACCTTTACATGTTCAGGACTTGAACCGGTGACCTTCAAACTCCCTAACCAACTGACCTGGAATGCTGCAATCGATGTATCGCCCCGTACGTTGTCAGGAAGGTTCGAGGCTGTGTTTTCCGTAATGCATGCGCCTCGTTCACCTGGAGTTAATCTGATCTTAACATCTCTGTCGCTAGTGTCCTGGATTTCCCAGAAGGCCTCGGTGGCTCGAACCCTGTGGGAGGAAGAGGAGGAGGAGGAGGAGGAGGGGAGGGAGGGGATACAGATAATTAAAATCACAGCTCTGCCCTTTTCTCTTCACTGGGTAAACATCTCTGTCCTCCTCCTCCTCCTCCTCCCTCTCGCCCTCTTTTCCCTTCTTCAGGGATGAATCCCTCCATCTGTCCATATCCGATAGAATAAGGACCGTACTAATGAAAGTTGTTGTTTGTGTGTGTGTATGTCTGTGTGTGTGTGTTGGCACAAAAAAGATGAACAGACTATGTGCATGTGTCATAATGGAAGTTGGAATAATGTGTGTGTGTGTGCATGCATGTGCACATGTGTGTGAGTGAATGTGTGTGTGTGAACATATCTGCGTATATCAAACAGAATGGGGGCTGTACCAATCAAAGTTGTGTGTGCGTTCGTGTGTGTGTGTGAGTGTGTGTGTGTGTGAGTGTGTGTTGGCACAAAATTCACGAACAGACTATGTATATGTGTCTCAATGGAAGTAGAAGAAATATTGCGTGTGTGTATATTTGTGTGTGAGCATGCATGTGCACGTGTGTGTGAGCGTGTGTTTGTACATGCATGTGCACATGTGTATGTGTGTGTGTATTTATATGCATGCATGTGCACAAGAGTGTGTGTATGTAAGTTCATGCATATGTATGTGTGAGTGTGTTTATGTATATGCATGCATGTACACAAGTGTGTGTGTGTGTGTGGATATGCATGCATGTGCGCAGGTGTGTGAATGTGTGTATGTGAGTGTGTGTGTCTTTGTGTGTCTGAGAGTGTGTGTGTGTGAGTGTGTATGTGCTTATGTCTATATTGAATAGAATAAAATGGTTAAATGTGTGTATGCGTGTGTATAAGTGTGTGTGTGTGTGTGTGTGTGTGTGTACATGTGCACATGTCCATATCAGATACTTATGAGAGTTGTATCTTGTGTGGGGGTGTGTGTATGTGTGTGTTGGCACAAAAAAGAGGAACAGACTATGTGTATGTGTCACAATAGAAGTTGAATGTGTGTGTGTGTGTGTGTGTGTGGCATGTTCTAATCAAATTCCAATTGCACTGTTCCAAGATAATACTCTTAGATCAGGCTAGAGGATTAACTTAGATTGTTCTGGTAGCCAACCAGCTCATCATACACACACACACACACACACACACACTCCCAATCCTCCCAATCTCACATTCACAACTGCTACAGCTCCCAGTTCTACAGTTCTGCCCAGTGTGTTTCTTTGCCACCAAACACCGTTTTCAAGATCACCGCTTATCTTTTGGAATCTCTACACAGTGAAAGTCATTTTTCTCCCGTTCTCGACATAATGAAAGTAGTTTTCTCGATCACAAATTAACTTTCTCATCATCATCATCATCATAAGTAAACATGGCGCGATACCTCTTTTTAATGTCCGATACGATACTGATATTGTAAATTTGTATATCTGCCGTTACGATACAAATCCCACACAGTCTCTGAGTCTTTTTAAAACAGAAAACTGAAAATAATGCTTTAAAAATGTCAGAATACACACAAGATTATTCTGTTATGCTTAAGGAAATACTTGAGTTAAAAACAGTTTTTTTCTACTAAAACAATGTAATAATTACACACCCATATGTATATGCAAAATTCCCTCATTATCTGAACCGCTTAATCCCAACTGGGGTCGCAGGGGGCCTGGAGCCTATCCCGGGAACTTTCTGGCGCAAGGCGGGGAACAACCCTGGGCAGGGGCCAACACACCGCAGGGCACACAGACACTCACACGGTCACACACACATTCACACCTTACGGGGCCAATTTAGAGTCACCAATTAACCTACAGTACAGTGGACTGCGGGAGAAAACCGGAGCACTCGGAGGAAACCCACACGAACACGGGGAGAGCATGCAAACTCCACACAGAAAGACCCTACGGCCGTCCCCGGGGTTCGAACCCGGGCCGCCATATGCAGAATTGTTTATTATTAAAATAACGTCTCAAAAATGAGTTGTTTAAACACAGTTGTGTAATTTAGTGACGGTTCCTATTCATGTGTCGCTACAACCATCAGGAACACAGAGATTGTGAGTGAGAGCTGGTGTTGTTAAGATTCAGACTCGTGAGTTATTTAATGGATCCGGGTGATTGGTTAAATGCAGAGGACACATTTCGTTGTGGTGCACTGTGTGCTGTGGTGTGGTGTGTTCACAATGACAAATAATCACTCACTAATGTAAATGATTGACCCGGGTGAGTCATGAATCGTCCAGCTCTACTTTGGTTATGTGGAGTTGCGTCGTTATGTTGTGAATTTATAGTCTGTAGCAGTAAAACAGAGCCAACTCTGAGCCCCGGTTGCTTCCCAATCTTCAGGACTTTTTAATATCTCTAACAAGTAATGAGTTCTGAATTTAGAGCATCCTCTGAGTCGGGGCACCGGGTCGCTGTCACACATCCGCTGAAAAATTGCCAAAGAATGTGAGGGGAGGCAGGTCTGCTTTGTACAGTCATCACACACATAATATCAGCAGCTCGGAGAATTTTTAGAAGACTAAATATACCCTCCGTCTTTTATCACGCGTCACAGCAACAGCTCTTTCCCGTGCCGTTTTATAATCAAATAACCCTGCCACGCTTGTTTTTCGTCGCCGTCTATTTGGTGAGTGTGTGTGTGGCTCTGAAAGGTGTGTTTACGTGGCGGAATACATCGGGAGAGTGGATTAGAGAGGCTTCATTGATTTGAAGTTGTTTCCTGTGTTGCCTGGAATAAGCCCCCATCGGAAATCTGTCTTATTTTTACTTTAAGCATTAAGCGCCGCCGCTTCGGGTCACGTAGAGACGAAACGCGCTTCTGAGCTCGCGAAGCATCAAAACGTACCGAAGGAAACATCTGAGAAGCTGCTTGACTGATGCGATGGAGTGATTTTTCTGTGAAAATTCTTTATAGAGCCTAGCAGTTGTAGTTGCATGAATTGTGCTTGGAACGAACTCTAAGGCAATACAATAACACGGCCAGGATTAATATTTACTATTGGGGCAGCTGGTGGTATAAACGGTAGGGTGTTCGCCCCGCGATCAGAAGGTCGCAGGTTCGAATCCAGGACCGATAAAGTTACCACTGAGGTACTCATGAGCAAGGTCTTGTCCCCAAGCACTGCAAGAGCACAATGAGAAATATGTTGATTAGATAATAATTAAGTGAATTTTAAGTGATTATTTATCTTTGTGAACACAACACACAGTGCAACACACTGACATGTGACCTCTACATTTGACCCATCGGTGAAGGAGCAGTGGGCAGCTAACATGGGCAGCAACCGGGGAGCAGTGCTTGGGGACGGTACCGTGCAACCTTCTGATCACCGAGCAAACCCCCAACCGTCAACGCCACCCCCGCCCCAGAAGCAGTGATCGGAAGGTCACTGAGCTACTCTTGAGCAAGGTACCGTCCCCAAGCACTGCTCCCCGGATGCTGCCCTTGTCAGCTGCCCACTGCTCCTTCACGGATGGGTTAAATGCAGAGGTCACATTTGGTTGTGATGCACGGTGTGCTGTGCTGTGGTGTGTTCACAATGACAAATAATCACTCACTTTCACAGTGAGGCTTACAATTAGTAAGTTATTTCGTTCAATGTTCTTTGTTTCGTAGGGCAAGGTGATATATCTCAAAATGCTTATTACAATATTTCTGCACCAAATTAGTCGATATACAATATTTCTTTAGGCTTTTCAGCAGAAATCACACACCGCAAATGCAAACGGCCCATGGTCTACGCAGTTAGTTTTACTTACAAATGATATATTAAAAATCTTGTTCCTATTTTAAAAACCATATGGCTCAATGAGCGGGTAAAATGTTGATTTAAACCAAGAAACAGTAGCTTATGATAAACAAATGGTTAATAACTATGATGTGAACAGCTGTTGTACTGAATGCATTCATTTGTATATTTTTACAATAATTTCTCTGCCTTTTAATGTAATATTGGGTGGTAAAAATACTAAACACCTTGTCACAAGAATGCAATAATCTTAAATACTGGATATACAAAACACAACCATAAAATAATAATGTGTTAGGAAGTGTACACACTCTTAAGCAGACTTAATGAAAATAGAAAAGTATATTTTTACAAACACTTGCATCACGACATTTTTGGGGGTTGAAGTTAAAACTACAGTCAAAAAATGAATTTTAACACTTTGAAATGATATTTAATTAAAGAAACTTGTTTAAACACATTGATCTTAACTCAAAAATCAAATAAACTAATTAAAAAAGTCAAAACTTTATTTGTTATTTATAATCACTCTCTCAATTATTGACAAGTACAGTTGTGTCTTATCAAATTATGCGAATACACACTGTGATATGATTTTCAGTCTTAATTTCAGAGACAGGTCCGTCTGCCTTTTACATGTCAAAATTCCGCCTTGGCTCTCAGACTTCTCGGCCGTTTTGGTGCGCTTCATTTCAGTGGAGGGTGAAATCGATACACCTGCAACTTGCTCTTTTGCCTCTGGGCTGCACAGCCTGCCACAAGCTCTCTTTCACACACACACACACACACACACTGCCGTAACTCATATTGAGTCATTCATTTTTAACAAGTAAAAGCTGTGCTCGCTTATCCGGTGGTCCTTCTCCTCCTGAAGCACGGTGCATGTGTGTGTGTGTGTGTGATCTCTTAAAGGCAAACAACTTCCCCAATTACTGCATAACACACACACACACACAACTACTATATTTTTGCCATTTCTCTAAAGATGCAATTAAGGTGTGTGTGAGCCCAAAACATGAATTTATTAACATGCCACCATAGTGGCGCAGTGGTCAGCGTGGTCACCCCACAGTGAGAATGTCCTGGGTTCGATACCCAGGTCCGCCGTAGGGCCTTTCTGTGTGGCGTTTGCCGTGGGGGTTTTCTCCGGGTGCTCCGGTTTCGTCCGACAGTCCAAAAGTGTGCACTGTAGGTTAATTGCCGACTCTAAATTGGCTCCGTAAGGTGTGAGTGAGAGTGTGATTGTGTGAGTGTGTGTGCCCTGCGCTATGTTGGCGCCTGCCCAGGGTTGTTCCCCAGTTCCAGTCCCCACTGCAACCCCGGTTGGACTTGAGCGGTTTGGATAATGAATGAATGAATGAATGTATTTGTGCTTGATGCGTGTAGTCCATGTGTGTGTCTTTCTAACATAGACTTATTTTGGGGACAAATGTCAGACTTCGGACCTAAATTTGGGGAAAATGTTGTTAAGACGTCTTTTTTAATTCTGACATTGTGCTTGTGGTTCGTAATCGTGCGGTTATTTAGCTAAAGTCAGCTTCATGTTTATGGAACGTCCCCCAAAAATAGAGTGTAGTCAACATGTGTGTGTGTTAAATTATTCCTCATTCAAGTTCATATAGGGGAAGTTGGTAGCATAATGGTTAGGGATCGGCCCATGATCGTAGGGTCACCGGTTCAAGTTCCGGACCACTGAGGTACTCATGAGCAAGGTACCGTCCCCAAGCACTGCTCCTTGGAAAAAAACGCTACCAAAAATAAGCCTCCCACTGCTCCTTCACTGAGGAGTCAAATACACAGATCACTGGTGAATATCGACTGAGGGAGGAGGATATGAATTTTGGAAGAAGTTGTCCTTGAATGCATTATGTATGAAAGCAACGCAAAAGTATCCTCAGTTGAACTCACATAGTTTATGGATTTAGTGAATGTGAGTGATTATTTTGTCATTGTGAACACAGCACAGCACACAGTGCACCGCAACCAAATGTGACCTCTGCATTTGACCCCTCCGTGAAAGAGCAGTGGGCAGCGGCCGGGGGACGGTACCTTGCTCATGAGTACCTCACTGGTAGCTTTACCGATCCTGGATTCGGGGCGAATGTCCCACCGTTACATCACCAACTGCCCCCCAAAAAATGTGAAGTGTTTTGAAAAATAATTGAGAAATTTTAGTTATTTGAATTTTAAATAAAAATTTGAAAAATTAGAATTTTAAAATATTATTAGGATCTTGGATGTCCTAATACTCAGTGGGAAGTGTGTGTGTGTGTGTGTGTGTGTAGGTGGGTGTGTGGGCGGATGCTTCCAGGGCCTCATTTGGCTTCCACTTGACCACACACACACACACATACACACACACAACATGTCTCTGCTGGTTCTCACTTTGGCAGGGTTGGAGGTCAACACGCAGTATTGCTTCCTATATTCCAGATTCTAGACGTTTTCTAGCCGTGCCAGTTGGCCATCTCACACACACACACACACACACATCCCAATTCCGCCCACTTTCTACCCCACCAGGGGGGTAGTTTTGGCTGGGATAAGCCAATCCTAAAGCCCCGTCTCTGGATGACCTTGTAGATCAGACAGTTGTAAGCCGTATTCCTGGAAGGTTTCGCCTCATGTCTGGCCACCAGTACTGACCGCTGCGCAGGCCGGCTTCAAGCGTGAAAAGGCGTAAAAGGCTATAAAAAGAAACAATAAACCAGCATTCCAAAAGGCAAAGTTTATATGTTAAATAAAGACTCATTCATCAAACGTTTTCTTAAAATTGTTCTTAAGAAAGTTATTTAAATTGTAAATAATAGTTAATTAGTAAAATAATAATAATAAAATGATATTTACATAGTATTAACTAGGGCTGTGCATTATGACCAATATTTATATCCCGAGGACGGTATATATCACAATATAGTACTTCATCTTCTCCTTTCGGTTTCTGCTGAAACCTGCCTTGATCTGCTCACAGAATCTGTGAATGGAAATCAGAGACTCCATCATCTGGAACCAGCTGGACCTCTATTGGACTATTTGGACTTGAGCCGAATCCAAATTTAAAACTAATTTTAGCTTGATGTTGCTGAGTGGATCGTAGCAAGGGCTTCCAGCAATGACTCGGATTCGAAAGCGTCTCTTGCACTATTTTTATATCTTCATTACTTAAAAAGTGATTAACTAACGATTAATCTTGAACTTATGTTGACCTGTGTGTTAAATCTCAAATATGAAAACAATGGGGAATGTCAGGATCTTGGTAAAAACTGTGTAAGTGAGTTTTAAGAACAAACCCATTTACACAGTTTCTGCAAAGATCCTGCCATTCACCAACGCAGGGCTGAGCAAGTAATTGAAAATGAATCGAAACCCACATTCAGAACCTCTAATCAACGTCATCTTACCCATGCCATACTGTATATGTTGATATGTCCAAAATTGTGTTAACATTTAGCTGTTTAGCTGTAATTTCAACAGTTGGCAGTTGGTGGTGTAACGGTAGGGTGTTCACCCCATGATCAGAAGGTCGCAGGTTCGAATCCAGGGCCGGTAAAGTCACCACTGAGGTACTCATGAGCAAGGTACCGTCCCCAAGCACTGCTCCCCGGGCGCTGTCCTTGTCAGCTGCCCACTGCTCCTTCATGGATGGCTTAAATGCAGAGGTCACATTTGGTTGTGGTGCACTGTGTGCTGTGCTGTGGCGTGTTCACAATGACAAATAATCACTCACTTTCAAAGATTCTGTTCTTACCCTTGCGTTAGCTTGCATCCGCCGTTACTAGCCAGATTAGCATCTTTGGGTGGAGTGTCCGCATAATGAATGTACTGATCAGCGAGGAAAGACAAATAGGAGCTAAATGCGGCTGCCTGATGGGGAGATAATGAAGTGCCAGTGGGTTGTTTGGGCCGATGCCATGCTGTCTGAAGGCACCAGTCTGAAGCTCAGGGTCACTACAACTTGGGCTGTGTGTGTATGTGTGTGTGTGTTTGTTTTCAGCACTTGTATGTGTGTGTGACCTGCTGAAAAGACTGCAGTCCCAAAAGAGATGTTAAATCTGGTCACCTGCTTAAACTGGTTCATAGAGACACATTTAGGTCACAACTTGCTGGTTTTTGGAACCCTTTCAATTGAACTTAAGTGATTATTTGTCATTGTGAACACACTACAACACAGTACAGCTCACAATGCAGCACAATGAGCAGGGCTTGGGGACGGTACCTTGCTCGTGAGTTCCTCAATGGTGCCTTTACCTGTTCAGGACTTGAACCGGTGACAGTCGGATCACGGCAGCAACTTGCTAACCGTTACACTACCAACAGGTGCAACAGCAATGGCATTTTGGCCCCACCCTTGAAGCACTACTGCCGCTGGTCGACACGATGTAAGCTTGTGAATTAAGAAAAATTAACAGTACTTCTGAAACAGGCTCTCCAGCCATTTTGTTTTACACATTGGAGCAAGTTTTGGATAGTAAATATGGAACCTGAAGTTGAGAAGATCCAGGTATTTCAAGCCAATTTGATGTTACACATTTCTAGAACAGTTCAGTAAACACAGCCTAACATTATCCTGCATTTGGGCATTTTTTGGCTTTGGGCTCTTTTTGGCACACAATTCATGTTTACAATTTTTGCGTTTATGGCATTTAGCAGACACTCTTATCCAGAGTGACATGGGGCAGCTTGGGGTTAAGGGCCTTTCATGGGGTCCAAGAGTGTTTTTGGGATTTGAAACCCCTTATCAACCTACTTATTATCAACCTACACAGGATTTGTCACTTAGAGCGCTGGGTTGCCACTTCCACAAATGTCAGGTATATGAGATTTTTGTATATTTTTGGTATGTACAGCAGTCTAAGACATCACTAGTAGGAAATTTCAATGTTGGATCCCTTGCTCCCTGTCCTCCTCCTCATGACCACCGCACTCCACACCCAGTTTAAAGCAGCTTTCAGCTTTCAGAGGTAGGGTCGAGGGCTAAACTTTGAACCTGGGATTTCATGCCCCTTTAAGCTGGCTTTTTACAACTGACCCATCTTGGCAACCATCATAAGCTTGACCAGCATCAAACCAAATCTGTGTCGCTTTCCGTCAGGGCTTGCCTTCCCTTTGCCTTGTCCATTCAGCAAATGAAACCAGTATCACAATCACAGCTCCATTCATTTCTGCCTTTTTTCGTTTTCCCGTCTCTTTCTAATCGGGTTTAACATCAATAAAGTCCACGGCGGCATTGTGGAGCGTTTTTTTCCATGCTGCAGTTTGCCATCAGCCCACATTATCCCCCGCTGCTCAAATTACCCACGCTAGTCCGTCTCCTGCCACTGCCTCCCGTACGCGGGTGACGTGGCGGCAGCGGCGGCTCTGAATGGCGAGGGTACTGACCCTTTTATTATTCGCCACAGCCCTCTCACGCTTACTCGCCGTGGGACTGCTTTCTGTTTCAATGGCTAATCATAACTGTGTAGTGGCTGCCCTTCAGTCTCTAACGTCTTAATGCCTGCTGCAGAGGCTGAGCTGTGATTTTCATATCCGCTGTGCACCCAGCACTTAAGTGCCAGTCTAGCGTGTGACTGCCAGCCTGCTTAACAGTCACCATTTGGATACGCTGCTTTTTCTTTCTTGCCAGAGCTCTTGTACTTGTACAAAGGCTACGAGTTTTTTAAGAAGGGATTCCCCCTTTTTACAGCGTCATACCTCAAATGATGCTATGTGTGCTTATGCTTACTTACATTTATGGCATTTAGTAGATGTTCTAATCTATTTTCTGAATTAAGGGGTAGTCTCTGCAGCTTCTTTGGGTTAAGGGTCTTTCTCAGGGGCTTCAATGGCTGTAGTTTTGGCAGTAGCATAGAACTAGATTTGAACCTACAACCTCTTGTTCCATAGGTGAGGATCCTACCACTTGGCTACCCCTACCACCAGCAACTTTGGGTTAAGGGTCTTTCTCATGGGCTCCAATGGCTGTAATTCTGGCAGTAGCACAGAGCTAGATTTGAACTTATGAAATCTTGGATCATAGGTGAGGATTCTACCGCTAGGCCACTCCCACCACCGCCAACACCACCATGCTTCATTAGAATGTTGTAGAGCATTAATCCATTATCCAAACTGCTTAATCCCAACTGAGGTCGTAAATGGACCAGAGCCTACCCAAGAACTTACGGGTGCAAGGTGAGGAACAACTCTGGGCAGGCGCCAACACAGAACACATTGCAGGGTAATGTTGTAGAGCAGGGGTGTGCAATTCCAGTTCCTGGAAGAGCTGGTATTCTGGAGGTTGGAGAAGCGGGTGAGAATCAACCTGAGATCTTGTGTAAATGTTCCGAAGTTAAGTATGATGGAAAACCTATTACATGCTGGACACCGGCCCTTCCAGGACTATAATTGCCCATCCCTGTTGTAGAGGCTCAAAATGTGTTTGTTTGGCATAATATTAGAATGCCAAATGACAAATCTGACCAGAAGTAACTGTCTTTTGTCCATGTCCCACCATTTTTAGATGAATGATCTGACTTCTTGGCACGTGTCCGTATGTGGGCGCATTAGCGTTTCTGAGCCAAACGACTGACCGTGGGAATGGACGTTAGCTGCATGAATATAAGACTCACGGGTTGAAGCAGCCAACGTGTTTTTCCCTTGCCTTTTTTACTGTCTCTTTTCTCTCTCTCACTCTCTCTTTCTCTCTCTCTCTCTCCCCCTCCATTTTCCTTCTAATTGGCCCAGCAGTTCACCTCTGCTCATAAACATTGCGGGCATGCCCGTATCTGCGAGCTGCGTCTCTTTGCTTTGCCATGTCAGCGGGCGAGCCGCGCTATCGGGAGAAAAGACAGAAAATCGGCAAGGCGTGCAAATCGCTCGCAGAGGGGAAAATCAATTAGAGGGCCAGAGGCCTGGCTGTGAGGTGGGCTACATGTGGGGAAGCGGTGCCCGTCTGCGTTGATAACTCCTGGGGCAAATGCATTATCCCCATTGAGAATGGCATCTATTCATGCTAGCGGTGTCCTCTCTCCGAGTGCCCTTTTCACTACCCCCACCTAATTACTTCTGCACTTTGGAAATAGCTGGAAACTGTCATGTGGCTTTGGATAATTTGACTTCGGAGGTCAATTCTCGTCATCTCACCCCCTCCACCTGCTCCCTCGAGCATACCAAATGTGTGAATGTGGTGACATTTCGCCTGAGGATTGATCCCACACGTGTCTCACAAGCTGATATTGTTTCTCCTTTCCTTTCACAGGTCCCGAAATGTCCTCAAACACAAGAGAAGCCTGAACACAGATCGGCCTCAAGTACTCGACTGAGACCTTCTTCCTCTGCACTCCCATCAAGGACAATGGCTTCCCACAACAGAAAACCAAACTGCCTATTTATTTCTTGCTGCTTTACCCTCCTGCTGCTCCTCCCCCTCTCTGCCTCCAGGCCACAGCAGCCTTCAGCCGCGTCCAGAGTGGATGAGGACTACAGAACGTTCCGCGCTGAGAACCCACAATGGACCTTTAACCACCTGGCGGTGGATCACCGCAATGGGAACGTGTACCTGGGTGCGGTCAACCGCATCTACAAGCTCTCGCCAGGGCTGGATGTGCAGGTGTTTCACCAGACTGGACCAGATGATGATAACCGCAACTGCTACCCACCTCGCATAGTGCAGCCCTGCAATGAACCACTGACTCAGACCAACAACATCAACAAGATGCTCCTCATGGACTACAAGGAGGATCGTCTGCTTGCCTGTGGAAGCCTGTACCAAGGCATCTGCAAGCTTCTCCGCCTGGATGATCTCTTCAAGCTCGGGGAGCCCTCCCACAAGAAAGAGCACTACCTCTCAGGCGTCAACGAGAGCGGCTCTGTCTATGGTGTCATTGTGTCCTATGGAGACAGCTCACCCGACAAGCTGTTTGTGGCCACAGCGGTGGATGGGAAGCCCGAGTACTTTCCGACCATCTCCAGCCGAAAGCTGGTACAAAACTCGGAGGATGGCGGCATGTTCGCCTATGTCTTCCACGATGAGTTTGTGGCCTCCATGATCAAGATCCCATCTGACACTTTCACAGTGGTGCCAGACTTTGATATCTACTATGTCTATGGTTTTGGCAGTGGCAATTTTGTTTACTTCCTCACCTTGCAGCCTGAAATGGGCGGCGGACCGGCGGCTGGCTCGTCCATGGCTGGGAAGGAGCAGGTGTACACCTCAAAGTTGGTACGACTCTGCAAGGATGACAGGGCCTTCAACTCGTATGTGGAAGTGCCGCTGGGATGCGTGAAAGGCGGAGTGGAGTATCGACTCCTGCAGGCGGCATACTTGTCTAAGGCGGGTGCCATCCTGGCACGCTCACTGGGCGTCGGACCGGATGATGATGTCCTCTATGCCATCTTCTCCAAAGGACAGAAGAGGAGACCAAAAGAGACATCCCACGAATCGGCTCTGTGTGTCTTCACCTTGAAGGAGATCAATGAGAGAATTAAAGACAGGCTTCAGTCCTGTTACAAGGGTGAAGGAACACTGGATCTTGCCTGGCTCAAAGTGAAGGACATTCCCTGCAGCAGCGCAGTAAGTCATTGAAAGTCTTCTATTGTGGTTTGAAATGGACCCATAATGCAAATGATGGCCAAATTCTCATATTCTCTGTTTAAAATGATGGTATACTGTTTAGATTTGAGGCACAATTGTCTAGCCAAATTGCTGAGTCTTTGAGAAGGTCTGGAGTGGAGTACTGGAACGGAGTTCTGAGGAGAAGGGAGAGCCTCCATTCCACAATCCTGCTGAAGCCTTAGCGTAATCAGTTATGACATTCAATTCTATATCATTTACAATTTTGCTAACTCCAACATTCACCACACTATTTATTTTTAGAGCAAGACGAGGTCGTGAAGTTGATTCCTTAGCTGGTTGTGCAGTAATGACAAGGCAACAACAGAGAGGATTGCTTGGCAGTCAGTGCTGAATATGATACTGCACAGATCTACTATGACCCAATATATTACTTATGACTTGCTATAAACATTGAGTGTTTGTAGAGGCCTTCATTCGTAAAATTGCTACTGAAAGCTAATTGGTGTCAAAAAAGGTGCTTTTTCTCTGCACAGTTGTAATGACTCAACACAGTTGGAACCGGATGTAGAAGGCATAATTATAAACAACAGGTACGAACAAATACTTAGTCAAAAGCAGGCGACAACAAGAAGCTGGCAAAATGGAATAACACTGGTGATCCAGAACGAGACTAATCACAGTAGTGAGTTCAAAAATCAGAAGGGGACGAGTGCCCAAGTTCAGCCAAGAATCATGAGGTCATACACAAAATATAACAAGACAAGAAGTAGAGATGACACTCTGTAAGCAACAGATTTGGCAGTACTTCACCAATATCATTTTCAATAACGAACAGTACAGGCATAAAAGACATTTCAGTGGTCTGCAGGCTTCTGACTTTGCCTTTGATATACCTTCATATTAGGGCTGCAACAAACGACTATTTTTGTAATCGAGTAATCTATCGATTATTTTATCGATTAATCGAGTAATCGGACAAAAAAAATGTAAATGAAAATGACAATACATTTGTTGTTAGGCTTATTCTACTGTGAGTAGAAGTTAGTCAAATATGCTTTATGTTGTTGTATTCAATTGACAATGAAGAAACATGAAGTTCAAGGGTCATTTTGAATCAATTTGGGCAATAAAATGAGTTGCTTTTGGCCTTTCTGGAAGAGAACTGCTTTTCCCACAATCCCCTGCGCACGCCTCGGAGCCGCGTCACAATAAAGGGTTCAGCGCGTTCCAGAATGAACTATGAAAAACAATCGATGGGAAAATCTTAATAAATGGCTGTTTTGTGAGTGGAACGCTGGTTGATGTGGTTATTTATCAGCTAAATTACGCGTTTTGTCTGTAATAAAGGGGATGTTTTGACGGAAACGGAGCGTTTTAGCGAGTAACGGCGCTTACAAACAGCGTGCGTGTTTACATCGCAAAAAATGTCATTTATGCGTTTTCATGAATTTACTTCTGTTTTTGTGCACAGAATATCTCACAAATACGTTCACATACAGAGGGATCTATTCTCGCCTTGATCGCGCCACTGAAAATGTTGTGCGTCATTAATAAGCGTCTGTGTGAAATGCAAGCAGCGCATGCTGTAGCCATTTAAATGACTTAAACGAAGCTTCGATTCTAGAAAAATTGCCTCGACCATTTTCTGTAATCGAATTATTCGAGTTATTCGAATAATCGTTTCAGCTCTACTTCATATGTTTCTACTGCAAATGCGGTACTTTGCTGTGAGAGAGAAAAAGTTCCAGTATAGTGCTGTTTTCAATCTGGAAAGGCATCCACATGAAAGATTAGTCAGTGGTCTGTAGTTTTGTAGTTTTGCTGCCTCCCACAAGTGTGGTACTGTACGGTACGGTATGGTGTTCAGTATGACTGAAAAAGTTCCAGTATGGTGCCATTTTCTATTATCAACTGTACCTGCGTACAAGGCCGATTAGCAGAATGCAAGTTTCAGACTTTGACTTTTGTGTTCTGTTCCTTCTATGTTGGTATCTCACCATAGACAGTTGGTAGTTTAACGGTTGGGGAGTTGTCCCTGTAATTGGCGGATCACTGGGTCAAGTCCTGGTCTGGTAAACGTACCACAGAGGTGCTCATAAGTAAGGTACCGTCTCAAAGCACTTCTCCCCGGGTGCTGCCAAAAAGCTGCTCACTGTTTTTTGGCTGTGGTGCACTGTGTGCTGTGCTGTGCTGTGTTCACAATGAAAAATAACCATGAGTACTATAGATTCAACGGTCTTTACGGTAGAGAAAACATTTCATGCTTTGAAAACTTTTTTTAATACTTGATGCAAATTAGCTATGCAAATTAGATAGGCTACGCAAATGGGTCTCGCTTGGCTTCCATTTATTTTTAGCTACGATAGTGTTATTGCCGATGGTCATTCTTAATTCTGGAGTCTGACCAGATTCCGGGCTCGGCTGCAGAAAACTGTGAATGTATTAATTTGTTTGACAGCTCGGCGGCTAATATTTACAAATGCCATGTTCTCTCCCGGGTCGCGGGTTGATTTGAAATATTTCACAGGGTGTTTAATACTCTCCCCGCATTCGGCTCGGTGCGGCGACACCATAATTACAACCATTTCCCTATGATTCAGATATAACCCCTTTAGAATTTAATAACTCTTTTGATTAGATTTTTCCCCATCTCACTCCACAAAATAAGGTTAAAGTTGGTGTCACCCCCTTTAAAATAAAATAGCTAAGATGCTCAGCTGGAGATGCAATTTTTTCATTAGCCCCTTTTGATAAAAGGCAGACAGGCTGAAATGGGAAATTGCCCGCCTCAAAGAGTCAATCTATTATTGTGATGGCATTTCATTGAATGCCAGCCGCAGCCGGAATTAATCTCGCCATGTTTTCCACCAATGCTGTGGATCGCTCCTTCTGCCACCCAAACAAACCCAGGCTGGGGTCAGTGGGTAATGCTGACCTCTTGGTAACTCTTCTATGTGTGTGTGAATGTGTGTGTGTATCTGGTCAAGAGGTATCCCAGTTAAATGTCACTGTTAATAATTATATTTGAAATTGATAGCACCCCCAAAAACAAAGAGACCATAGATAGATATTAAGTGAATTTAAGTGAGCAATTGTGCCAAAAACTAAGCGGAAGCTTAGAGGGGACCAAGCTTTTTTCTGTTGCAGCTCCAAAAATGTGAAACGACTTGCCTTTGCACGTTAGACAGGCCTTTTCTCTGTCTGTTTTTAAGTCTCGTCTTAAAACTCATCTCTTCTCCTTGGCCTTTGACACCTTATGAGATGTTGACTGTTATTTTTCTTATTAATTTTATTCCTGTTATGTTTTATGCACAGCACACAGTGTACCATGAAATATGATCTCTGCATTTGACCCATCAATGAAGGAGCAGCAGTTAGCTAAAATGGGCAGCGCCCAAGGACAAAAGCTTGGGGATGGTACCTTGCTCATGAGTACCTCAGTGGTGCCTTTAACTATCCCAGACTTGAACCCTTAGATCTGGAGGCCAATTCCCTAACCTTTACACTTCCATGCTTCTCACAGCGAGAAGGTCCTGGGTTTGATCCCTGGGTTGTGTGGTGTTTGCATGTTCTCCCCATGTTCACATGGGTTTTCTTTGGGTGCTCAGGTTTTCTCCCACAGCCTAATGGTCCCTGGCTTCCGCCCATAGTTCCCGGGATAGGCTCCGGTCTCCCTGCGACCCCAGTTGGTTTTCAGCAGTTTGAATAATGAATGAATGAATGAATGAATTTCCTTAAATATAACAGAATAATCTCAGCCATGTATTCAGACATTTGCATCGTATCGACTGATATCCAAATGTACAATATCGGTATCGTTGGGATTCAAAGGAAGGTCATCACAATGATAGCCATACCAGTATGTGTGTGTATGTGCATAAATGGGTGCTTGTGTGAGAGGAGAAGAAATGGGGGGGAAAGAGAGAACAGGGTAAATGGAGGTGGTAAGAGATGAAGTGTGGAGAGACATTTCAGCTCGACGTGATTTGACCGTTGCGGTATAAATTAGCGACGGACGTCACAGAGAGGGCGGAGCAAAAAAAAAAAAACACTTGCTTTTCCGCCTGCTGTAACTATGGATACCGGCTTTCCAGCTAAAGCCGAGCCGAAGCGTCTGATTGGGGTGGCAACAGGAAAAAAAAAGAACAACATGAAAAACAAACGAGGCCTGCATTCCAGCGACAGACCATAATACAGATTTTAGTAGAAAATCACAAGCTTGTGGTTTGTTCTTTGATGTGAGAAGATGCTCAGACAAATAGACACACAAACACACACACACACACTGGTCAAACCACATGCAAGCAGGGAGAAGATGCATGCATAAGCAAAACCACTTATGGCAAAAGCACTTTTTCCCACACACACACACTCCATCATAAACACACATACAGACATCAGCATCCGAAGAGAGGCTGACATCTCGGGCTGGAGCTTGGGCATGTGATTAAATTTAAATGCTGTTCGTTTTTGTTATTACGGGCTGGTTGCACAACGGGAGCGCGCCGTGTGAAAAGATGAAAAGTGGGAAATGACACGATCAGGGAAGAAGCACAAGTTGAACCTGTCGTCGGGGAGGGAGGAAGGGAGGGAGATATTTCGCTAATATCACATGCGTGATTTCACGCGATTCAGCTGCGCCGGTCTCAGATGAGCTGACGGCCTAAATAATGAACGAAGGAGGGAGACGAGCGAATATCTGCAAAGTTTTTCTGAAATTCGAGGTGCCCGTTTGTTTTTACGCTTCCCCACTGCCGCAACCTGACACAGTGGGAGAGGAAGAGATCAAGAGATGAAGGGAGAGAAAGAGCAGCAAAGAAAGAGAGAGAGAAAAATGAAAAACATATTAAATAGTATGAAAAGTAAATCAGTAGTATACAGAATGAATGAGTTAATCAGATAACAAAAGCAAGCGGAATAAATGAAAGAACAAAATGATGAAAAGATTGAGGCGAACGAATAGCCAAGTAACTCTTTTGATGGTTTGAGGTCTTACATTTTCATATTGAACAAATGTGGAGTGCCCATTACTTAAATGTTATCTCCCACTTCAGTGGTGTTTACAAATTCTGAACTATAAAATAATCTCAGTAAAAATCTATCATATCAATAAAATCAATAAAAATTATTGGGTTGCTTTGTTGCTTTTGCGAGTTTATTCACAAGGCTGTTTTTCGAGTGAGATTATATTCTTTGGATTAAACTGAGCCCTTAAGGCCTCGTTTACACTGTCAGTTAAATGTGACCCAATTCCGATTTTTTGCTCATATGTGACACAGATCGGATCAGTTCCATGACAGTGTAAACAGGAAAAAAAACGCATGCATTCGGATATTTTGAGAACGGTTTCAGGCCTCGTTCATATGTGGAAATAAATCAGATATAAATCAGATATGTGCCAATGCGACTGTCATGTAAACAGGCAGATCGGATTTTCCTAGGCATTGCGTTCTGTACGTCATTAAAACTGCGACAATTTAGCACTTCATCGCGGTTTAATGACGTAGTGTAACAAGCGAATCGGATATGGATCACAATTTTAAAAAACATGTAAACAGAAGGTCAAAAAAATCGGATATAGGCAACAAATCAGAATTGAGCATCAAGACCTGCAGTGTAAACGAGGCCTAAGTCCCATAAGCTAAAATATTTGATCTTGTCTGCTCTAGTGGTTAGGGCATTCGCCCAGTGATCAAATCCAAGGACTGGTGAAGTTACCACTGAGGTACTCATGAGCAAGGTACCATCCTCAAGCACTGCTCCCCGGGCACTGCCATTGTTAGCTGCCCACTGCTCCTTCACGGAAGGACAAAATGCAGAGGTCATATTTCGTTGTGGTGCACTGTGTGCTGTGCTGTGGTGTGTTCACCATGACATAATCACTTTCGCTTTCATCTTGTCTCCTCAAGTTAATTATCTTGTTTCCACAAGTTATTTTTGTGTACACAAGACATTTATCTTAGTTTTTAATTAGTTATTATTTTGTGTAATTTGGTAACAAGTCCTGTAGCCGTAACCTATAGAAGCATTAAGTGGAAAGGAAACATTAGTGTGTATGAACATTACCATGTAATAAAGAACGATGACAAGTTGGCCAACCCGTTCTGCATCAACTTTATATGCAGCTTGAACGAATGGCCGCCACAAACCTCCTCGCTGTTCCTGCTAACACGAATTATTGATGACTACATGTAGCGTCCCGCAATTTTGTTTGATTTTAGATATGCACTATGAATTTTTCATCACAGATGCATATTAATGGTGCATTTTATGACATTTTTAACGGGTTAAAAAACAGGATAGTAACCCAAGCCTGGGCAGCACTGATCAGTTAGATGGAAGCTAAGCTTCCAAAAAATAAGGCAATTTGTGAAGTGAAGCTGTAATTGCCAGTACACACCGAAATTTGGACACAAACACACACTAGACTCTTGTCTAGCTTTCAGTTTAGTGTGTGTGTGTGTGTTGCCAGTACACACTCTAGACTCTTTTGTCTAGCTTTCAGTTCAGTGTGTGTGTTCAGTGTGTTGCCAGTACACACTCTAGACTCTTTCATCTAGCTTTCGTTCAGTGTGTGTGTGTGTGTTGCCAGTACACACTCTAGACCCTTTCATCTAGCTTTCAATTCAGTGTGTGTGTGTGTGTTGCCAGTACACACTCTAGACCCTTTTGTCTAGCTTTTGTTCAGTGTGTGTGTGTGTTGCCAGTACACACTCTAGACCCTTTCATCTAGCTTTCGTTCAGTGTGTGTGTGTGTGTTGGCAGTACACACTCTAGACCCTTTCATCTAGCTTTCGTTCAGTGTGTGTGTGTGTGTGTGTTGCCAGTACACACTCTAGATCCTTTCGTCTAGCTTTCGTTCATTGTGTGTGTGTTGCCAGTACACACTCTAAACACTTTCGTCTAGCTTTCCCTCAGTGTGTATTCAGTGTGTGTGTTGCCAGTACACACTCTAGACACTTTCGTCTAGCTTTCGTTCAGTGTGTGTGTGTTGCCAGTACACACTCTGGACCCTTTCGTCTAACTTTCGTTCAGTGTGTGCGTGTGTAGTAAAGCAGAAACAGGACTCCGCTGGGAACTGAGCTGTCTTTTTCAAGTTCTTTCTCTCTGCCTCTCTCTCACTCTCTCACACACACATACACACACACTCTTACACTCACACTCGCTCTCTTTCGTGGTGTATGTTTTCCCCCCAATTAAAGAGTAGATGAACGACCCTACTGTTCATTAGGGCAGCAGAAGGGTACCGTTAGTCACACATGCACACACACACACACACACACACTAAAAGCGAGTGTGAGAGCGCCTACATGAGTGTGCATGTTGGAAAAGTCGCTGGCCAACAGTCCATTAAGGAGATTTTGTTTTTTTTTCTTCTAATATCAGATTAGTCTAATGAAGCTGTCTCTCTGTCATACTGTCACACACACACACTCACACTCCTCGCACCCGTATCACATCAGACGGCGGTTATGCTCTGTTGGTAATTACAGGCTGCGAAGGAATCTTTTCTCTTCAATATGTAGCCGCTCATAATGGTATGAGTGCTTAATTATATTTCCAAATAGCGCTCATTAAACATTTACGTGTCCTGCGTGGCCCCGTTCTTTTAAACTCTCGCCTCAGGCTTGCGGACTCTCGCAATCGTCTTATAATCGATATTACCTTCCGCTTCCGTTAACTGATGCTTAATGGGCCCTCCCTGTCGTAATCACATTTAGACTTTCTAGCCCTTGAGTCAAGAAAGAGAACTCTCTACTTGGGGTGTGACGAGACACTCAGATCAAGAGACAGGATGATACCCGAGATTGGTTTGATGAGAATGAGATGAGATGAGACTAGATTTTAACAGTGTTTTAAAGAAAACTTAAACGATGAAATATATGGCTGAAATATGACCTTTTATTTGACTCAAAAACATAAAAGTCATAAAAACTGCAAAAAGTGCATTTTTATATATACATGTACAAGAAGGGTTGTGCAATATGATGAAATACTGTATATCAGATAACGAAATGAAAAAACACTCCACTCCCTTGTGCTCAGATCTGCATGTCCTCACACCCAGATCTATGGAACACCAAAGGTGCCACAATTCGCCTTAAAGGCACCTTACAAGAATGCAAAAAAACCAAAACACTGCATTTGACAGTCATTTTACGGTGTAAAAAAAAGTCACTAGAGCACGACAAAAAGGATAAAAATTTAGATGAATTGTGGCACCATTGGCATTCCATATGTTTGAGCGTGTTTATAGAGTTGAGTGCACACAGACACCAGATTTCAACTGAATTTATAGAAAATGTACTATATTGTAACATATAGGGTTGGGTACCTTTCATATCTGAACCGATATTGGTACTGGTACCTGGTGTTTGGTACTGATACTCAACGGTGCTTCATTTTGATACCTTGCTCTGAATCTGTAATACCAGGTTTATATCAAAATACAGTAATAATAAATAGGCCCCAAAGTAATTTCCAACGTTTCTTATGTTACAACTACAATATAAATTTATTACAGTTTTAATAAAAAATATCCCAGAACAGTAACTAAAACAGACAGATCACTAATCACCTACAGCTGCAGTGGAACTCTGGTTGACGGCGTAGATTCGACGTTCTCGATGTCAGTGCTGGCTGTAGGGGTGATTGTCGGTGCAGGTGCTGTAGTTGCGGCTGTAGCTTTAAGAGCCTGTTTCCACGATTGCTTTCTCGGCGCTTGTTGTCACTAAGTTACGAAAAGCATCATCGGACACTTCTGCGTTCGTTCCTATTTCATGTAATCATTTGTAATGTGCTCCTTCGAGATCGGTAGTTTAGCATGAAGGCACTTAGTGCTCTGAACACTGAAGCTCATAGAATTTGTATTAAAAATAGCCACTGCCAGCAAAAAAAAACCTGTTCGGTGGACACAGGCTCTGCGGCGCTCCGATTATCTAACACTGCACTCTCGTGCACGCTGCTGCTGATGAGCTTGTAAATGTAATTGAATTCACCTGAACCAATACCAGGTGGTAACGACATCGATCGGTCGGTACCTTTAAAAGTGCTGACCTCGGTACTCAATCCTAGTGATATATATCGTTATCGGGATATAAAATGACATATTGGGATATGTTTAGTAACTTTGTCCCGTGTGGGATTCGTTGCCGGTGTGAGCCTCCTGTGGAGTTTGGAACTGGCGTTTGGCATCAGATTTATAAAAATCAGAAGCTTGCAGGGGGAAAAGTAAACATCAAGGTGAAGATATGAAATCGGCTGAAATCTGTCTGTCGTACTCGCCTCGTATCTCCAAAACAGATGTTTTTGCCCTTGATCCTCACCAAAGCCGTGTAATACTGAGTATTTGCCAATATAAAATTTTAATCTGGTATTTTCCAGTACAGGCTGCAGTATGTTTTACTGTAATTTACTGAAGGAGATAATTTACCATTTAACAGACACAACAACATAATCACACTTTCCTTGACTTGTTTTTCATGTAATTTTTCATTTTCTTGTCACATATATCTCTATGAGAAGTCAGGTATTATAGCATAACATGTGTGTGTTACAGCGTTAAAACTAGAACACCACACCATCTATGAGACTAATACACGCAGAATGAATAAAAATACTCATTACAGCGTATATATTTTCATCAATCAGTATCAAACTAATTATGTGTATTGCTATTTGTGAAAAATATTAATTTTACAAAAAACACATATATAGCCACAAACGGCATTGAGTGGGGTCCAAGCCAAAGTCGTAAAAATAGTGTGCAATAAAACAGCTGATGCAGTAAGCATTGAAGAAATCAGTCAGAAGTCAAAATTAGCAAACATAAACAGAGGTGGACAGTAACTAAGTAGATTTACTTGAGTACTGTACTTAAGTAGACTTTTTGAGTATCTGTACTTCACTTGAGTGGTATTTTATTTGGAAACTTTCACTTCACTACATTTTAAAGACAAATACCATACTTTTTACTTCACTACATTTCTATCATGGTTCTCGTTACTTGTTACTTTCAAATCTGTGGATAAAGTGGATGTTATTCCCCCTTTTCTAAAATGTGATTGCTTGTTTGGCAGGTGACAGTCTATCAGTAATCAGAGTTACGTCACACCTTTAGACTGGAAATATAAAACCAAGTTCACACAGTTCTGCTGTTTTCTGTCTTGATTAGAACATTGTTGCTGTTGGAAAGTCATGAAGCTGGAGGTGTAGAGCTGGGTTTAAGCAGGTTGGAATGTTAATTTTATTTTATGAGCAGGCTGCATTTACAGCTATTGCACTGTCCTCCTGATTAACATACACATGATGTGCACACACTGCCAGAGCTGGGTCAGAACACTACCATGCTGTTTTGTGGGGTGTGTAGTCTTTTTGTAGTCTTTATTTTGTCAATTAATTACAAAATAAACTAATGGTTGTGTTTCATTCTGTAACGTTCTACTCCTTATTCTACAGGTTCTACAAGCTAGTCAGAGGCATTAGGTATTATAAGTGTTGTGGCAATAATGACAAGGCAAGTTGGCAAGGCAAGTTTATTTATAGAGCACATTATCATACACAAGGGCCATTCAATGTGCTTTACAGAAACAATGTTAAAATGTTAAAATTAAAGATAAAAAGAAAAAGTAATAAGAACAGAAATAAATTAAGATAAAAAAAGAAGTAAAACGATTAAAAGTGTGCTAAAAATATTTTTAAAATCAAGCACAGTCAACAGCTCAGCACTCAAGTGTGGGAAAAGCAACAGAGAAAAGTGCCGTTTTTAGCATCCGTTTAAACCTTGTTGCAGTTGGGGCAGATCTGATATTAATGGGCAGTTGGTTCCAGCATTGGGCAGCATAGTGGCAAACGCCATTTCACCTTGTTTAGTCCCAGTTCTTTTCACCACCAGCTGGCCTGATCCTGCAGATCTTAGGGACCTACCAGGATTATATACATCAAACATATAAGAGATGTAACTAGGGCCCAGCCTGTTTGTGCAACAATGCAGTGAAAGAAGATGTACTTTTAATACTTAAGTATTTTTTAAAACAAGTACTTCAGTACTTTCACTTAAGTAAAAATTTGACTGTATGACTTTCACTTGTATTGGAGTAACATCTGACTAGTGGTATCTGTACTTTATAATGAAATGAAGTTAGCTACTTTGCCCACCTCTGAACAAAAAGGCAAAAAAGGCAAAAATTTCCCTCTTCCATATTTCAATTTTGGCTTAAGCCAAAGAATCAGAGAAAGCAGGAGTTTTCACTCTAGCCACACAGTTCGAGAGTTAGCAAAAAAATATCACAAAAAATATGTTTACAAAATTACAGACTACGATATCACTACGATTTTCAGCGTGTGCTGAGATGCACACCATTCCTACTTAACCTTCAAATTTATAATAATTATATTACTACAATATAATAATATAACATAATTCCGGGTCGTCTGTTGAAAAATGTGAACAATCAGTGAGAATTCCTGTTCAAAGTTACTAAATGACTTTTGTGAAAATAGTCTATAATCGTACATTGTAATACTATATATAGAATTATATTACATAGAACTTTATGCTTGGACCTTTAAAAATGCTGTGGCCATAGATCACAGAGAGGGGACGTCTGACCTATTTAAAGAAATAATTTCACATTCTTGTTGCTGTGACCGTCTGTGTCACTAATTGTTACTCATTCTTACTGAGTAAATAAAGATAAGGTTATTATAGCGTAAACATATATATATATATATATATATATATATACTAATAATAATGCTGAGCCGTGGTAAGATCATAGTGAGGGGACGTCTGACCTATTTGAAAAAGCACAAAGCTCTACATGTTCCTAGAGTCATGAATAAAAAACACACAAGAGAAAACGCAGAGGCGAGAGAAAGCAGAGTAACAGCTGCAGAACGTTCTCTTCTCTCTGTTCCCAAAGTGTAAATCCCCAAATCTTCCCCTCACCGACGGTGCTGCTTACTTCCCCCGACGAACGCTTGCCGTCGCATAATAAAAAGCTTTGTTTATGCTGTCTTTCTCTCCCCTCTCTCTCTCTCTTTCTCATTTACTCTCTCTCTTTCTCTCCTCACCCATCTATCCGACTCTTTCCATCTCTCTCTCCCCATCCACCTCTCTCCACCTGTATCATCCTTGTTTCTCTCTCTCTCCAACCCAATCCATCTCTCCATCTGTTTATTTTTCTCTCTCTCTCTCTCTCTCTCTCTCTCTCTCCCCACTCATCTGTCCAAATCTTTCCATCCTTGGTTCTCTCGCCCTCTCTCTAACCCCATCCATCTCTCCACCCCCCCTCTCTCCATCTCCCTCTCTCTCTCTCTCTCCCCATCCATCTCTCCATCTCTCTCTCTCTCTCCTCCCATCCATCTCTCCATCTTTCTCTCTCTCCATCTCTTTCTCTCTCTCTCCCATCCATCTCTCCATCCCTCTCTCTCTCTCTCTCCATCTCTCTCTCTCTCTCTCCCCACCCATCTATTCAACTCTTTTCACCCCCCCTCTCTTTCCACCTCTATCTATCCGTTTCTCTCTTTCTTTTTCTTTCTACCCCTCTCACATCCCATTACTCCCCACCTCTATCCATTTCTCCACCTCTCTACATCCCTCTCTCTCTCTTTCTCTTTTACTCTCTCTTTCTCTCCCCACCCATCTAGCCGACTCTTTCCATCTCTCTCTTCCCATCCATGTCTCTCCACCTGTATCATCCTTGTTTCTCTCTCTCTCTAACCCAATCCATCTCTCCATCCCTTTCTTTTTCTCTCTCTCTCCCCACTCATCTATCCAAATCTTTCCATCCTTGGTTCTCTCGCTCTCTCTCTAACCCCATCCATCTCTCCATCCCCCCCCCCCACCATCTCCCTCTCTCTCTCCCCACTCATCTATCCAAATCTTTCCATCCTTGTTTCTCCCTCTTTCTAACCCCACCCATATCTCCATCTTTCTCTCTCTCCATCCCTTTCTCTCTCCCTCTCCCCACCCATCTATTCAGCTCTTTTCACACCCCCTCTCTTTCCACTTCTATCCATCCTTGTTTCTCTCTTTCTTTTCCATCCCATCACTCCTTACCTCCATCCATTTCTCCACCTGTCTGCATCCTTCTCTCTCTCTCTCTCTCTCTCTCTGTTCCAAGCAGATCAACTCTCTGTGTTTTCCTTCTCATTTCTTCATGAATAAATTGAACCCTAATACGTTAAGTGTTAAGTGCAGTAGCTGCTCGTGACTTCCAAAGACTTGTCCTTGTAAAGTCGAACCCCCCGATTAGAGGAGGCGGAATTCCTGCTCCGAGCAAACATATATCACGCTCAGACGCCGGGGCTTTCTCATTAGCGCTCGTAACGATGGTAATTACGCTCCATTAAAACCCCAGCTCCGCTTCTCTTTCCGCGTCCTGTAATATTTCCAGTCGGCGAATTAGCCGCTCTTTGTTTTCGCGGTTTATCGCAGACGGCCCACATTTCTCCAGCGCTGCTGAAAAGAAGCTTGATGTCGATTTAAGTGCGGAGACAAAACGCCTCGTCCAGACTCTTTGTTTATTTGATGACGTGTGCGCTGTCCGTACTGGTCCACAATCAGAGCTATTTAGATTGTTTTGTCCTCAGTTAAACACGAATGCATCAAAAGGTTGAGGCTGCTCGTGCTTCTGTTCAAACATGGTATTTGATCAGTTTGGATCCAGGCTTATGTGGTGATTAAAGCATGCTAGAAATCTCAGTCTTCAGCTATCAACAGTTTTTGACAGTTTCAGGCTCTACACCTGCAGACTGGGGGAAAATGAGGTGGCATGGTAGCTCAGTGGTTAGCGCTGCCGCCTCACAGCACGAAAGTCCTGGGTTTCCTCTGGGTGCTCCGGTTTCCTCCCACAGTCCAAAAGCATGCACTATAGATTAATTGGTGACTCTAAATTGGCCGCATAAGGTGTGAATGTGTGTGTGCCCTGCCGTGTATTGGCACCTGCCCAGGGTTGGTCCCCGCCTTGCGCCTGTAGTTTTCGGGGTAGGTTCTGATAGGGATTAAGTGGTTCAGATAATGAATGAATGTGTTTTATGTGTAAACAGCAAAACATCCGCTTTTCCCAGGTTTTGTGTAATTCTTAGACACTCACACAAACTCACAATAAGATGTTCACTAGTTACATTATTAATATTATTTTTTATTTTGCAAATTGAAGCTGCACGACCAAACATTTTTGTTGAAAAATGATCAAGTCTTATTAAATTACTCTCACCATTATGTCTATTTAATGTTCTCAAAAGTAAAGAGAAAAATCTACGGATAAAAACCTAAAATGTTTCAGTCTTGTCACTGCTGTGGTACCCTAAAAAGTACCTTTTGAAAAAAGTACTTCGAGTAAGAGGAATTTTCTTAAACGTGCAGATTCAAGTACTGAAAAACACACTTTTGTTCTTTAAAATATTTTTAAAGCAGATTTTTTTGTTTGTAGGGGAACAATTGCAAAATTTATACCCCATATTTGCATATCATGTATATTTAAGTACAAGTCAAAAAGGGAGTCGTCTTTACCTTAACCCAAAAATTAGGCAAATGCTGACCTATTTTCCAATTTTGTTCACTGGATTTGTTGCGATACACAACAACTTTAACTGTGAACAATGTAATGTCAAGTTACGATCAAATTCGGCTACAATCATCTGTTTCTTGCAATCACAAGTTTATATTCAAAATGCCCCACTTTACACAGACAGAACCACAGTCGGGCCTGTTTACCGATATTTTAACATGTTAAATGGTAATTTTTAAAATTGCGTTTACACAACACTCGGTAAAAAAAAAATCTCTACACACTAGAACACAAAATGATTTCAAACTCGAATGTTTACCACTTGCCTGCGTCATGTTTTTTTTCGTCAGTGAATAGCAGGCGACGTGTCTAGCGTGGATCACGGTACAGTAGCTTTCTACACGGTAACCATAGTCACTTGTGGTATGTGAGGAATTTATGGTATTAAAGGCACGCACACATCATAGTTTGTGGTGGAAATTCTGTTTACCCAAAGATCAGACTCAGAGACAGAGTTAAATGAAAAAAAAGTTTTAATAAAGTATTGCTTGCAAGCAAGGGTGCCGTCAATCGAGCGAGATCGAGCAAGTGCCCCGCCGAACACGCTCCACACATGGGTATTTATAACAAAATCCTCAATCGAGACAGGACATGTGCACACCTGGTGCTAGACATATAAGAAAACTGTCTACAGTTAGGACAAACATTTCTTAGTACAAACACTTCTTAGAATATGTTGAGCACAAAAGGTCACACACAGTTTACCCGTGATCTCGAAAGTTCATACAAGTTCATACAAGTACACAAGCTCACCATGACTGGACAGTAAATTTCCACTCATACCCACATACTGGAATACATTTTCCATCACAATAGTTAAAAAAAATCTGTTTTGCTCGTTTACACCTATCCACAGAATCCTGCATTTTGAAAACTCTTCACTTTGGAGCATGTTTAAAATATGTTTGAGGTGGCTGAAACTCCATTTACGTGTGAATGAAAGGCCCAAACGTATTAAAAATATGTGTTTATAAAAATATCCACATATCTATAAACAGGCCCCAAGTAAATGGACTCTTTTGTCGTGTTCAAAAATCAGCTGCATCACAGACATCATTTAGAGATTTACTTCCGAATGCAACAGTGAAAGCAGCGGCAGATTTAGCAATTTCAGGACTATACAGGCATAGGTCCGTCCACATTCTTTCTGTAAAATACACACACAAAAAGGGCCATAACTACACGGTACCTGTAAACAAATAACCTTGCTCTGAATGAAAACAGAATAGTGAGGGTGAAGCTACAGCACTCAACCGCTAGTAATGTCCCTAAATTACAATGGTCTCCCAAAGGAAATGAAGTTTGTTTAGTTCCATCTTTGCGTCTGACCGCTGGCAACGTAAAAAAAAAAAAACTCGTCAGAACTCGACAGAATAAGCATAGCCTTTACAGACCTAAGATTATTTGGGTATTTTTCTGTACCTTTGTTTTTAGGCTTATTATAGTCAAAGTCAAAGTAAACTTTGTCATCTCTGCTATATACTGTACAGGTTTACAGAGAGACGAAACGACGTGGCTCCAGTTTTCACACTGCAAACAACAAAGAACAGGGAACAAATATAAATAGAATATAAAATATGTGACTCCCACGGCAAAACCAGTCGCTTGTCACAATGGAAGTTTCTGAGGAAATCAACCGTTTATGTTGCGTGGGGTAAAATTTAGTATTTTTAGTTTTTTGAAACAGTGGAAGGTCTATACTGTACTGTTGTGAATAAATTTCCATCCTAAAAACGTGACTTTCTTGGGGTGAGGAATTCAATTCCAGCAGAATGTTAAAAGTTTGTGTTTTGACCGCTCTACTTCAATATTTACGGTAAATCCACTGGTTGACTAGCGTGAAGATATTTCTCCGGAATCCATCTCCGTCTCCCGAGTTCAGTTAACCTAACGCAGGTAGGCTATCCGTGTGGCTGTGAATGCAGCGTAGGCTAGCGTAAATGCAAACGTAGCCGCGACCGCACCAAGCGTCTGTGAGTGCTACGGCGATAGTCAACTTCAAAGGCAGATTTCTCCGTTTCTCACTTGGCGTGACAGGAGAATCCCGACTCCTTTGAATGTTGATATCTCAGTCATACGTCGTCCAGTTCATTCCATATAGGTATCGATTTGAAGATTGATTTATGCCCTTTCATGAAAACATAATAACTCAATTTTGAAAATTCGCGACAAGCGACTGGTTTTGCCGTGGAGGGTCACATATACACTTTAAACTAGAAATGGAATATTAAATATAAACTTTAAACTAGAAGTAGAAGTAGAAAGAGAGACTATTTGGATGCAGTATTAACCTACAACTATGGTCTTGGAATACAAGTGTTTATAAGTTAGCCATAGCTATATATATGTTGTTGTATTCAGGACATTCTGTACTCCAATTTGCCATAGTTTGACGTGTAAACATAAAAAATATATGTAATAATTATAATAACAGGGCTGCACGGTGGCGCAGTGGTTAACGCTGCTGCCTCACAGCAAGAAGGTCCCGAATTCGAGCCCCGGGTCGGCTGTGGGGTCTTTCTGTGTGGAGTTTGCGTGCTCTCGCCGCGTTCGCGTGGGTTTTCTCTGGGGGCTCAGGTTTTCTCCCACAGCCTAATGGTCCCTGGCTTGCGCCCATAGTTCCCGGGATAGGCTCCGGTCTCCATGCGATCCACGGTCCAAAAAGCATGCTATATAGGTTAATTGGCGACGATAAACTGGCCCCTTAAGGTGCGATTGTGAGTGATTGTGTGTGTGTATGTGCCCTGTGGTGTGTTGGCGCCTGCCCAGGGTTGTTCCCCGCCTTGTGCCTGTGAGTTCCCGGGATAGGCTCAGGTCTCCCCGCGACCCTGGTTGGGATTAAGTGGTAAAGATAATACTACTACTACTACTACTACTACTACTACTAATAATAAACTACTGACGTGCTGACAGTCTTAAAATCAGCCCATTTCTGACGAATAATTGATCTGCGCCTTTTTTAGCTTTATGTAGTATAAAAGTCCTGTAATTGTAGATGTAACTACATTTTTGGGAGTGATCCAGAGAGTCGCGGGCACTAACATGCCAAATTTATGCGTTTTTACGCAATTGTTGCAGTTTTGGTGCATGGAATTACTTACAAACAATTTCACATACAAAGAAAATGTAATATCCATTAAGGTGCCGGTATGAATATGGTTTCTGTAAGTTAAAGGATTATAAAAAACAAAACATAAAACGTGTGCATTGGTCTCAAAAAATTTAAGTTTTAAGTGTGGGAAGGCTGATTTGGGGGGCCCCCTACAGGTTCGGTGCCCCAGGCGATCGCCTAGGATTGCCTAATTACAGAACCGCCTCTGATTAAAATAATTTTTTGAAATCGGTCAGCGCTTGCTCAAATTTGATTTGCAGTGTATAAATATATTTTACAATTTACCAAGTTTAGATTTTTGCGAAGATATTACTAATGCAGCACGCTGTTGCTGATCCGTTTGCCGATAAACAGCGCTGACCCCGCATATAGGAGATCCCGGCTTTATTGTGCTTATTACTCACATTGCTGTATATAATTACAACAGCTGGGGTCATAAATCACAGCGAAAATCATCGCCCCGCTTCTCCGTCACCGGTCTCTACGCTACTCGGCGCTGTGAAATGCTAATGCGGCCCTCTGGGGATTGTGGGATTTCCCCTGCCGGGCGTCGTTTTATTCGCCACCTTCTCCAACAACATCAAAGTGTCATTAGCTCTAATTTGGTTGCGTCGTCGCTCCTCTCTGTGCACACGAGTCCTTTTCACTGCACACTATTGCTTCTGACAGCTAAACACCTCATCAAACATCTCCACAAAAAGCACTCCCCCAAAAGCTCTCCCCTAAAAATACACCCCACAAAAGCACTCCTCCCTAAAATACACCACCCAAAAACACTCCCCACAAAAGCACTCCCCTCAGAAACACTCCCCCCTCAAATACACCACCCAAAAACACTCCCCACAAAAGCACTCCCCTCAGAAACACTCCCCCCTAAAATACACTGCCCAAAAACATGCATTTTTTGGATTTCGGAAGTTACGCAACGGCGTCCTGACTTGTGAGAGCAGGAGCTTTTGTGGAAAAAAAAGAAAAATGAAACCTTACAAGAAATCAACACTAGATGAATAAATAAATAAATAAATGAAACAGAGGGATCCAAGGACTGAACCCTGAGGAACACCAGTGGTCAGTTTTCGAGGGGCTGACTGGGAACCTTGCCATGCCATCTGAAATGAGGATGGTGGACTGTGTCGAAGACTGCAGACAGGTCCAAAGGTATATATACTGTATGATGCAGCGGGTAGCGTAACGGTTAGGGAGTTGTCCCTGTGATCAGAGGGTCCCTAGTTCAAGTCTCGGACCGTTAAAGGTACCACTGAGGTACTCATGAGTCAGGTACCTCAAACGCTGCTCCCAAACAGGGCGCTGACAAAAAAGCTGCTCACTGCTCCTTCACGGATGGGTCAAATGCAGAGGTGACATTTTGGTGTGGTGAACTGTGTGTACCGTGCTGTGTTCACAGGGACACACTTTTAATTCACGTTAATTGGTTTAGTGGTTAGGACACTCGCCTCTGGACCAAGATGTTGTGGGTTCAAATCCCACCTCCAGCATTGATTTTGTTCGTTTAACATTTTACAAAGGTTCGCAGTTTGTCTGATAAGTGCAGCGACACAGTGGTCACTAAATAGTGACTTGGTATTCAGGCGCGAGTAGCTGTACGTTGTCGTTTTACATCCCCAGCAGCCCCACTGATCTACCGAGGATGACGAAGTGTCCCTGCGAAACAATACCGCTGTCATCCGCGATGCGCATTTACCTTTTTCCTCCCTCCCTCACAGCAGATAAAACAAATCCCTCCTTTCAGGTTGCTCTCTGGAGGTTTGCTCAAACGGAGTGGCGTCAACGACATGACAAGCTCTTCACTCACCTCCTACTCTCACCTGCACGGCAGCTCTTTCATGTCGGAATTTAAAGAAGTGCTCAGCCACGACTCCCAAAGCACTCCCCCAGAAACACTCCAACAGAACACTCCACACAAAAACACTACCGCAAAACACTCCAACAGAACGCTCCTCCTAGAACACTCCAGTAGCGCTCTCCTACAAGAATACTTCACAAAAACACTCCAACAATATACTTCCCCAAAAGCACTTCACACACTCAGAGAAAACAATGCCCCAGAAACACTCCCCCAAAACACTCCAACAGAACACTTCTCCTAGAACACTCCACACAAAAACCTCAAACAAAATACTCTGACAGAACACTCCTACAAAGGCAATCCAACAGAGCACTCCTCCAAGAGCACTTTACACAAAAACACTCCCTCAAAACACTCCAGCAGAACACTCCTCCTAGAACACTCAAGACAAAAAAACTCAGACAAAAACTCCACCAGAAACACTCCAACAGAACACTCATAGAACACTGCACACAAAAACACTCAGACAAAACACTCCCCCAGAAATTCTCCAACAGAACACTTCTCCTAGAACACTCCACACAGAAACACTCCCCCAAAACACTGCAACAGAACACTCCTCCTGGAACACTCCAGACAAAAACACTCAGACAAAACACTCCCCCAGAAACACTGCAACAGAACACTCCTCCTAGAACACTCCACACAAAAACACTCTGACAGAACACTCCTACAAAGGCACTCCAATGGAGCACTCCTACAGAACACTCCTCCAAGTGCACTTTACACAAAAACACTCCCCCAAAACACTCCAACAGAACACTCCCCCTAGAATACTGCAGACAAAAACACTCAGACAAAAACACTCAGACAACCCCACCAGAAACACTCCAAAAGAACACTCCTAGAACAATCCACACAAAAAACTCAGACAAAACACTTCCCCAGAAACACTCCAAAAGAACACTCCTAGAACAATCCACACAAAAACACTCAGACAAAACACTGCAACAGAACACTCTTCCTAGAACACTCTACACAAAAACACTCAGACAAAACACTTCCCCAGAAACTTTCCAACAAAACACTTCTTGAAAGCACTCCAGACAAAAACACTCAGACAAAACACTCCCCCAGAAACACTCTAACAGAACACTCTTCCTAGAACACTCCACACAAAAACACTCAGACAAAACACTCCCCCAGAAACACTGCAACAGAACACTTCTCCAAAAGCACTCCACACACTCAGACAAAATACGCCCCAGAAACTTTCCAACAGAACACTCCTCCAAAAACATTCCACACATAAACACTCTGAAAACTGCATAAGTGGATTTTAACAACAAATATCTTCCTAAAATCGCTTGGTGAACAAGGGCCGTTGTTATTATCATGTTGTTATTGTCTATGTTATCAAGGCGAGTCATGCCGCACGGTGAGACATGGCTTCCCACAAGCCTCTTCTCCAACGACTCAGCGTAATTATATCAACACTCCATTAGCTCAGCGCTGTGTAACTCCGACACTCAGCCACTCCACCAGAAACAAATCAGACCAGAACACTCTCCTGCTCTCTCACCCCGCGCCCAAAACGACTTCCTGTCTTTCTTGCTTCCTTTCTTCTCTCTCTCTCTGTCTTTCTTTCTTTCTTTCTTCCTTCCTTTCTTCTCTTTTCTTTACAGTTTTTTCTCTTTCTTTCTCTTTCTCTCACTTTTTCCCTCTCTTTGGCTCTCTAGCTCTCTTTCTTTTTTGGAAAGAGGCGTATCTGGTGGGGGGCAGGGGAAGGGGAAGAGGAGGACGAAAGGGAGGAGAGGAAGGAGGGAATGCTGACCTCTGTGTGCGGTGTGTTGTGTGCTGTGATCCGTGTTGTCCTCCATCAGCTCAGCGGAGCGTCGGATCACACCGCTTTTCCGAGCCGCATGCCGGGGAAAAGTTCCGTTTCCATGCATGCTAATGCTCCCATTCCACTCCTCTCACTGTACGGCTCCATCTATCCTGTCATCTGACTCTCTCTCTCTCTTTCTCTTTCTCTTTTTCTCTCTGCCTCATTCGTTCTCCCTCTTCCTCGTCCCCCGCCTGCTCTCTCATTCTCTCTCTCTTTCTCCATCTTTCTCTCCCTCTACTCCCTGTGGCTCTCTTTCTCATTACTTCTCCCTCTTTCTTTTCCCCCTCCTGCTCTCTCTCTCTCTCTCTCTCTCTCTCTCTCTCTCTCTCTCTCTCTCTCTCCATCTTTCTCTCCCTCTTCCCCCTCCTGCTCTCTCTCCACTCTCTCTTTCTCTCTCTTGTTCTCTCTGTCTATTTTTGTGGTTTTCTGTTTTTGTCTGTCTCTCTATCATTCACACACACATCATTCCCCATTCCCTCTCACACTCGCTCCTGTAACCCCCGAAACACATACACACACACACACACACACATACACACACACTCCTTATCCTCCTCCGTTTTTTTTTACACCTTCAGACACACAGCATGAAATTGGCAATAATTCGCCCCTGTGTTCTACAGGCGGTGGGGGGCAGTGGCGGGGAGGGAGATGGATGGATGGAGGAAAAAAGGGGAAAAGGATGATATGAGGAGGGGGTTCGGAGAAGAAGACCACCCTCGGTGCGCTGCCGTCCTCCGTGCTGGAAAAATCATCTGGAATGTCATCCCGGAATGGGGTTACGGAGGCGACATGTTGAGTTTTGCTTTGTGGAGGCGGGTGACGGGACTGTGCTGGGGTTAAATCACGGTTCAACGGTTCAACGTCTGACAATATGACAAAGTCTGGTACGATACGATTCTGATTCAATTTAATTCAGGAGCCGGGAATCGATATGAGATGAAAGCTGATTTAACACCATCACTTTCACTCATATCAAATCACAAAAAGCAAAATATCACAAAATATCATGTGACATTTTTATTCCTGATTTTTATCAGGAATATTTTTATCATTTTTATTCCAGATATTTAAATGAATATAAATACAAATTTCTATATAAATGTTTTTATTTTGGAACGATGCTCGTTAAGGTTATTGAAAGGATGCGTCGATGTAGACTGATGTGTCCTTACAGTCCTAAAAAGTTGCCACACAGGAAGTGGGTTTGATGGAATCGCGGCACATAAGGTGCAGTTGGCGTGGAGGTTGGCACGGCGGCGGTTGGCACTGCGGTTGGCACGCCAACGGTTGCCATGGTGGGAAGCGTGGGGGCACGTGGCGGGAAGCGGTACGGCGCAGTGAGACATATGCACTCTGCCACCAGAGCCGAGACGAGCCGAACTGAGATGAGACGATGCCAAGAGCTATTACCATCCTTCACCACAACCCTTACTGAACACCACTGTAGAAATAACACACACACAAACACAAATCACACACACACACAGACACACCAATCACACACACCAATCACACACACACACACCAATCACACACACACACTAAACACACACACCAATCACACACACACACACCAATCACACACACACACACACACCAATCACACACACACACACCAATCACACACACACACTAAACACACACACCAATCACACACACACCAATCACACACACACACACACCAATCACACACACACACTAAACACACACACCAATCACACACACACACACACACACCAATCACACACACACACACACACACACACCAATCATACACACACACACACACACACACCAATCACACACACACCATGTAGATTTTCTATAAAGTCATTTTTCCTCATGGGGACCTCTCAAATGTCCCCACAAAGCCCAAAAAGGCCCCCACAATGCGATAAATACATGGCCACACCAATCACACACACACCAGTCACACACACACACACACACGCCAATCACACACACCTATCACACACACACCCCACACACCACATCCCACTACTCCCTCACACAGCATTTTCTCATTTCCTTTTTGATTGGCCGCTCGCCCTTCAACCTACAAGGTGATGAGACTTCTTTGTTGACTCCAGTAGTGATAGTAGTGAAACCAGCTCTCACATTTGGACAAAATTCCAGCTAAATGTTATTTTTCCCGTTCCTTCATGAGCAGGATGTTGACCTTTGTATCCGGTGTGTACAGATGTGACGCATACCTTAGTGGTTGACTGATTATCGTTCTGGACCATATTTAGCCTATTTTTTCATGATTATTGACCATGTTTTAAACCGTTGTGCTGATAAAAAATAAATGAATCTGATTCGTTAGGCATCACAGAGGGCTGAAGGTCTTGAAAGTTTGACATTTTGTCTGTTTCACCCCATGGCCTTACCCCTCAGTTTTGCCCGTTCATGTGTAGGAGTGTCCCATTGTTAGAGAGAGGGATAGGCATGAACTACCCCTACAAACAGAGATTTTTAGAAGTTCACTCCAAATGTCTAGGGTAGGAGATATTTCCCAGAATGCCCTGCGAAAAAGAATCAGTAACGACTGCGGAAGCCGAAAGAGACATCATTTGTTAATAAGAGTTTAAAATGGTCTAGTTTGACTTCATTTTTATGCCTTATGTTGTATCCTTCATAAATGGCACAGAATAAAATTGTTAGCGCGGTGTCGGTCGCTATTATTCATCTCCGCTTTGCTGAAGACAGACGCCAAAAAATGCCAACAGCCCACGCGATGGAAATAATATCCAACAACGGCATGTTGAACGTCCAGCAAAAACACGTCACATCTGCCTACGTGAAATTCACTGGAGTCTAATGATGACGTGCCACATTCTTGAAGTACTGTCCCATTTCGTAAGGGGGAGATTTCAACTGCTGCCCCTTACCACTCCATGGCAAGGGCCAAGGGGTAGGACCTAGCAGATGGGCCAAGGGGTGAGATGGGATTCAGTCTCTGATACAGAAGCTGGGAGTTTTGGAGTTTGTCCTTGTTTCTCAGAAATGCTGTTTGAGTTTGTTAAATCACTTGTTAAATCACATAAGCTGCACTTATGTGGAGGTGGACAGGGATTTTTATTAGCAGGTAGAAAGTGGTGTGTGTTTGTGTGTGTGTGTGTGTGTGTTGTGCTGCAGCGGTGGCTGATTCATGGCCCATATGGGAGGGAAGGGAGCATCTGCAGTAAGAGTGTGTGAACGCCGGCAGGAAGATAGGTGTATGTGTGTGTGTTTTATGTAGCCCCGGCGATCTAAATGAGCTCCATTACTCTGGCACGGCGATGCCACGGTGACGCAAAGGAGGCTCGAGCTGACAGAATAACATTTCTAAAGGTCAGGAACATACGCACACACACACACTCGCATTTGCACGAAAAATACACAATGCTAAAAATTCATCACGCTCTCTTTGCTAGTGTTGGTGAGTAGCTAAATATAAGTAGTGACACTGCTAACTCAGCTAACTTATCAGTCAGTAGTGTAGCTATTTGTAAAAAGTAACTTCTACAAATAATGATGTAATGTGGCAAAATGTTAGAAATTTTACAATTAGCTACACCTTTGTAAAGTATCTATTTGTAAAATGTTGCAACTACTACAAATAGTGATGTAGTGTGGCAAATAGCTGCGTTTTTTTTTAAATAGAGAAAACAACAGCTATTTGTGAAATGTTATAATTGTTAAAAGTAACAGCGTAACAGTGTTTGTAGTGTGGCAAAACGCAACGTAGTTACAAATTGTTACGCTGTTTTCTCTCTTTACAAAGACAGCTATTGTCAGCTAGCAGCTGTCTCTGATTGGTGTTGAATTGGCATCCGACTTGCTACTGTGCCCTCATTGCATCACAGTGCACTCTTCGACCAAGACGAAAGCAAAAATCCGTGCCTGTGTTTAACTAAATAAATAACTCTAAAATGTGAAACGGACAGACTTTACTAGGGCTGGACGATGTGAAATCAATATCAATTAAATCAATACTACAGTTAATTGAACATTTTCCCTCGATTACGATTAATGAAGGATTAATTGGATTTTGACTTTTTGTTTGTTTTTCCCTCAGTTCATTGACAAGGTTTGTACTGTAAATATGCTAAATATTATATATAAACTGTTATGTAATGGAAAAGGGCACATCTTTGTGAAAGATTTTTAAAGGGATTTAAAATTTTTAAAGGATTATCGATTCTGATTAAAGTTTTTGATTAATTGCCCAGCCCTAGAACTTACACATTTGAACATAACTTGTGCAAACTGATAATCAAAACGTGAAACATAATTGCATTTTAGCGTTACATTGTTAAAATATATAAATTCCCATATAACTTTTAACATCTTGTTTAAAAAATTAGATTATCCTTCAGCACAAATATTTAGCAACTTCTTCTCTGTAGCTTGTAGTGTAGTAACTACTATATTAAAACAGGAGCTTGTAGTTTGAAAAGCCGCCGTTTAAAAGTGTCTGCTCTTTCCCTCCTCCTCACTCCTCTCATTCCGTCATTCGTTTTTTCCCTGTTTATCCGCCCATTTTCCGCTCTTATTGAGTGAGTCGGTGCCGAATTGAGTGCAGTCGTTTTCCATCGATCCGGCCGATCGCTCATAAACCGGCCTCTTCGTTCGGCCACAACCCGGCGGCCGCTCCATTTGCTTAATGAAGGGCCTCGTCGCTGATAAATGGGACGCGTCCGCCTCGGTAGCCGTGTGAACGGAGTGGTCTCTTTGCACTTACAGGTCACTCCCGACAACGATCGATCACGATGCTCCGAGGTTGGTCTGAGGCTGGGAACGTCACACCGGAAGCTGCAGAAATCAGGCAGAGGCTCATGTATTTGTATATTGTTTAGATTTAGTTTCTTGTAACGTTTCTTTAAGCTAAATCTGTTTGTCAATTTCTATTTAAATTTGCACAAATTTCACATAATATCCACACTTATTCCATAACATGCAAATTCACATGTATAATCACCTTATATAGTGTTAATGTCTATTTTAGAAAACATTTTTCTCTATATATTTTTATATGCATGCTTTGTAGATTTAGCCACTTTTACTTAACATTTTTGTCAATTTCTCTTTAAATTTGCACAGTCTTCCTGTAATCCCATAACATCCCTTAACATATTGTAATATATTTATTTATTTTGCTTTAGTTTACAAGTGACAGGTCTTTAACTTAAATCTTTGTCTTAAATCTTTCTTTTTGTAATAATATACATGTACATGCACATATCTGTTTACTGATTATAGTGTAATAAACATATATTTTTTAGGTAACACCACTTGCACTTTAATTTCTATAATTCAATTGCGATTTTTATTGTGATTATATGTATTAATGGTTTAAATTAATTTGATTAAGCTAATAAAATCCACGTTGCACAAGTCACCGTGTTGCTATGGGAACTCACATAGTGTTATAGTAGAGACTGATCAACAGGGCAACATTCACTTTCCTTACATGCCCACAGGAAGCAGAGCTGGAGGAACAGAAATAATTACGGACTAATCAAGTAATTGAAAGAAAAAAAATCTGTTTATTTGTTTTTAATTTCATTTCTTTCATGTAACTCTGTTGAGTTTTTACTTTCATTTGTAAAATGTTCACATTAAACCCATGTGTACAGCGTACAGGCGTCCCTCGCCACTTCACGCTTCGACTTTCGCGGCTTCACTCTATCGCGTTTTTTTCAAATATATTCATTAAAAAGTTGATCGAGACAGTGAAAATGATACAGTGCACACTCGGTTGTCTGAGTCAATTATACACTCCTGTATTACAATTAAAATTACTGTACGTATGGACTGTAGGCCTGTGTATTCGAGCGCCCCCGTAAATCCTTCAACGCCAGGTGCAGCCGCTTGACCACTCCTTGGCTCAGCCTCATGCAAGTTCGTTTCTCTTATACACGCTTCTACATCGCTACGCATCGGAAGCATCTTTGCTCTTGTAAGTGTTTGCGATTTCTGAGAACTTTTATCTAAACCCCACGATGGCTCCTAAACGTACTGTGTGTAATTAAATGTACAATAATAATATGATATTTGTCTTATTTTGTCTAATATATTGGGTAGTACGAGTGTAATGGTGACTAAAGGGCGTTATTTCATGTCTAGAAGGCTCTAATAATGTTAAAACCCGTATTTAGAAGGTGGTAAACAGGTTTTCTATGCTCTAACTACGAAAATATACGATTTATAAATAAAAAATCCTACTTCGCGGAAATTCACTTATCGCGGTAGAGTCTGGAACTGATTAACCGCGATAAACGAGGGCCAACTGTAAATGTTTATATTAGGAGTCATATTTACTAGGGATGCACAGAAAATTCGGTCACCAAAAATTTTCAGCTGAAAAATGCATTTTTGGTTTCGACCAAAGGACTTTTAAACACCGAAACGGGATGTTGTGATGAAGCAAGCAAAAACCACGACCAGCACGCGCCTCACTAGATTAGAGCCAACATGTCTGCAGCTGTTTAAAAAGACAAGAAACAACTTTTAATTATGAGCAGACACTCTCAGCCCGCGTCTCAGCCATGGTAGAAAAAATTGCTAAATAATTTCTTTCTGTGTTTCGGCTTTTGGCCGAGTGTTCCCTCATTTTTGGTTTTGGCCAAAATTTTCTTTTCGGGGCATCCCTAATATTTACTATTTATTGCCTTTTTAAAATGTAGTTTGATTTAATTCTTTTTGTCAATTTTAATCTGCGCAAACTTCACATCCCAAGTTATTCTATAACATGCAAATACACATGTACAATTACAGTCAATTACAATGTCTACTGTAGGAAACAATTTACTATATATTTAATATATACTAATGTTTTAGATTTAGTTTCTTGTATAGTTTCTTTAACTTTAATTTGTTTGTCAGTTCCTATTTTTTCATTTACAGAACCTTCACAGAATATCCACTTATCCCATAATATCTTTCTTAATATTTTTTAGATTTAGATTTCCTGTAATATTTATTAAACTTTAATCTGTTTATAAATTTATGTTTTAGTTAGTACACTCTTCCCATAATCAGTCCCTCCAGGACTTCGTAGGTCTTTTTTAAGATTGTTGTGGCCTAAATGCCTGATTTTGCAGCAACTTTAATTTAAAAAATTGCAATGAAAGTTGCTGGGTTTTTAGCTGCTTTGTTGCAATTAAGTTGCGGGGGCAAATCAAAGTGGCAGAAAAAGTTGTGATTTTTCCCCTTTTGTAATTATTCTGTAACAATGAATTAAAATAAATTAATGAATTAGAAACATTGTTAAAAACATCTTCCAAATGTATGAAGGAAGTGAGTTCACTGACTTATGGCTCAAAGTTTTGTGGGAAATGAAAATTTTGGAAAAGTTGCGGTAACTGATTAAAATTGCGAGGTCGGGATGAATGTGCAGGGATTGGCTTAATTTGCGTTAAACGTTGCGCAAAATACAGGAAGGTCTGCATAATACCCAGTTATTCCATAATAGACACATTTACATGTACAGTTACTGTTTATTGTAAAAATGGTATTTTATGAAAATAAATTTACGTACTCTATATATTTTTCCCTTAATATCCACATATATATCCCTCAACATGCACGTCATGTTAATAATTATTTACAGTAACTGTTTTTAGTGTAATTTTTAATTTTAGAAAATGTTTTTTCCACATATTTATAATTTAGGTTTATTTTTTTGCAGTGTTTCTGGGCTGAATCAGCTACGTTCAGCTACGTTTCACTACATGCTGTATTTGTATAAGTATCTGTGAGGTAGATAAAGAGTTTTGATTCTTGAATCTTGGAAGAGGTTCGGGTTTTCCGAGACTGATTGTTTTTGTGACTCCCGGATATAAACACAATGCCAGTTTGTCCCACGCAGACGCTAATCCTGACCGCAGGGCTCGTTCCTGATGAAGATAAACACGGATTACGATGTAATTGAGTTTTTATCTGAGGAGTAGGGCTTAGATCTTAGTGCAGAAGCAGAGGTTGTGAGTTTGTGATTTAGCTCTGAGTGAGTGTCTTGGCAGGTTTTTGCTTGGGCTGTACTGATACATTGATCTACATTTATACATCACTTCAAGAGTGACGCAACACAACGCAAGTGTTTCCAGGATACTTTTCGGGAGGTCACATGACCTCATGGAGAACATGAATTCCTGCATAGAAACCATGGCAACTGTTTCTATATCAAATATCAATCAGTTGAAATACAATCGAAAAGTATGTGACCTCCGGGAAAATAGACATTGTGCCATAATTGCGTTGTTGTTACACTTGTGTCGTTACACTTGTGTTGTGTTGTTATGCTTGTGTTGTGGTGTTATGCTTGTGTTGTGGTGTTAGGCTTGTGTTGTTACACTTGTGTTGTTACACTTATGTTGTGTTGTTATACTTGTGTTGTTACACTTGTGTTGTGTTGTTATACTTGTGTCGTTACACTTGTGTTGTGTTGTTACACTTGTGTTGTTACACTTGTGTTGTGGTGTTAGGCTTGTGTTGTTACACTTGTGTCATTACACTTGTGTTGTGTTGTTATGCTTGTGTTGTTACACTTGTGTTGTGTTGTTATGGTTATGTTGTTACACTTGTGTTGCGTTGTTACACTTGTACTGTGTTGTGTTGTTACACTTGTGTTGTGGTGTTATGCTTGTGTTGTGGTGTTATGCTTGTGTTGTTACATTTGACTTGTGTTGTGGTGTTATGCTTGTGTTGTGGTGTTATGCTTGTGTTGTTACATTTGACTTGTGTTGTGGTGTTATGCTTGTGTTGTTACATTTGATTTGTCTTGTGGTGTTATGCTCGTGTTGTGTTGTTACACTTGTGTTGTGGTGTTATGCTTGTGTTGTTACATTTGACTTGTGTTGTGGTGTTATGCTTGTGTTGTTACACTTGTGTTGTGGTGTTGCGCTTGTGTTTTTACATTTGATTTGTGTTGTGGTGTTATGCATTTGACTTGTGTTATGGTGTTATGCTTGTGTTGTTACACTTGTGTTGTGGTGTTGCGCTTGTGTTGTTACATTTGATTTGTGTTGTGGTGTTATGCTCGTGTTGTGGTGTTATGCTTGTGTTGTTACATTTGACTTGTGTTGTGGTGTTATGCTCGTGTTGTGTTATGCTTGTGTTGTTACATTTGACTTGTGTTGTGGTGTTATGCTCGTGTTGTTACACTTGTGTTGTGGTGTTGCGCTTGTGTTGTTACACTTGTGTTGTGGTGTTACACTTGTACTGTGTTGTGTTGTTACACTTGTGTTGTGGTGCTTGTGTTGTGTTGTTACACTTGTGTTGTGGTGCTTGTGTTGTGTTGTTACACTTGTGTTGTGTTGTTACACGTGTGTTGTGGTGCTTGTGTTGTGTTGTTACACATGTGTTGTGTTGTTACGTTTTGCAGCTTTGCAGTATATGGCATTTATTAACAGCGATTTCCATTTCCTAATTTAAACCCCTCAAATCGACTAAATTCCTCTCTGAGCTTCATCTTTATGGACTGTTAGCAAGTTTTCGCAATATTACAGCATTATTATTATTATTATTATTATTATTATTATTATTATTATTATTATTCTTGAGTCATAGGCTGGCGATCACGTGTGTCGTTTTCGGCACTTTATCCGTCCTGTAAAACCCCCAGTTTTAGCCAATAGTACAGCTTCCATATCAATCTCAGCAGCATGGCAATATGAAATCATTACTCCTTTATCAGAGGCTGTAAATCATTCCATTCCGGCTGACAGCTGCAACTTTCCCAGCCATATGTTATCTGTCAGCCGGGATCATATCACAACGATATTTATTGCGCCAATATTTGTAGAAATGTGTTTTTAAGATGCATAGCAACACATCGTGATGAATGTATATAATCTTCCATCCGATCACCTCGCGACCTCGCTTTAGAGCCAAATTAAATGAAACGAGAGACCAGGCCCAACGTCCCGATGCCCGGCATTCTGCTGCCTTTTGTTTAAATATTAAAGTCATTTTTGTGTAGTTTGGAGAAAATTAAGGGAGGCCATGAATGCTGTTATGCGTTAAGAATTAAGATACACAATGCTTTGAATGATCCTACTGTTAAGATGATTTGTCACTGTAAGATCCTAGCTGAAATCACAGTTGGTAGCGTAATGATTAGGGAGTTGGCCGCGTGTTCAGACGGACGCCAGGAGACTGGTAAAGGCTCTACTGAGGTACTCATGAACGAAGTACCGTCCTTTTTCACACTGAAAGAGATAAAACAAAGCCCCAAAAGAGTATCAACAGTATTTTACCAAAAAGAAAATAAGGAATATTAAGTCCTTATTAAACTATTAAGTTTCCCAGAATGTTGTGCTCAAATAAAAATGGGAAAAAGTGGAAATATACACTATATATATATAGTGTGTATATATATATATACACTCCACTTTTTATCGCTCATAAAAATGAAAAGCTTCGTTTTGTTCATTGGCCATAATGGAAAAACTAGAAAAGTACTTTTTATAACATTATTTTTCATTTTGGATTTGGAAAGAATTACTGTTTTTTTTTTGCAATTTAATGTGGAAAAACAATGAATGAACGACGACCAAATCGCTAATGTTAGAGATAAACCGACTCCACTTTCATCAAATTTAATTATTTCACTTCCAACCGCTCCCGAAACTCAAGCATCCCGCCGGGAACGAGTGGAGGTGTGTTCCTTTGTGGTGAATTCCCCACAAGATTACATTCTGAGTGCCAAGAAACGCTTCTCCTACAGGTTTAATCCTCGCTAAATACCGCCGTCCCTTTGTTAAAATTTTTGCACCGCTTCCAAAACAGCTTGAACGACGCCTCTCATTCTTCTTCCTCCCCCCATCCCTCCCTCTCTCTTTCTCTCTCACAGCTCCTGACCATCGACGACAACTTCTGCGGCCTGGACATGAACGCTCCGCTGGGCGTGTCGGAGATGGTGCGCGGCGTTCCACTCTTCTCCGAATCCGACGACAAAATGACCTCCGTCATCGCCTACGTTTACAAGAACCACTCGCTGGCCTTCGTGGGAACCAAGAGCGGAAAACTGAAAAAGGTAAGAGCGTCTTCAAGTTCTCAAACTGAGGAATCGATCGCCTGATCGATTAAATCGCTCTCATTCCGGAGGCCGGGAAATAAAGCGTGGTACCGGGATTTTGTGTTGCAGGGAATATGGTAAAGTTTGCTGAGAAATTGTTTATATGGTCAAAAATTTTGGTAGTTTTTCTACGTTTTTAGTACAGTCTTGCTTGTTGATTGACAAACTAGTTGTGGAAGTAGTTGTGCTTGACGTTGCGACGTCAGCTTTGTAAACAAAAAAGAGCACAAACTGTGGAAAAACGTTGGGAAATATTATTTTCCATTTATTTTAGACTATTATTAAGGAAAATCCCTGTCTTGGAAGCCAGGGAATAGTGTGATACAAGATTTTGTGTTAGTCAAAAAATTCTTCTTAAAATGTTTAAAAGAATAAAGAAAAAGAGTGAGAACTACGATAACTATTATAACAGCAAGCAGAGATTTGTTGGAAATAAAGTATATATATATGTTCCAATTTGTCAGACAGTTCTTTACTTTTGAAAAGAATAGCTGTGGGTGGAAGTAGTTGGGTTTGACGTAGTGGCGTGAGCTTTGGAAAATACTGTATACAAAATACTGTAAACAAAAAAGAGCTGTGTAAAAGTAAAAGAACGTATTGTTTCCCATTTATTTTAGACTGTTATTAAGGAAAACCCCTGTCTCGGAAGCTGGGCAATACAGTGTGATACTGAAATTTTGTGTTGCTCAAAAATTCTTCTTGAATTCTTAAAAAGAATCAAGAAAAAGAGTGAAAACTATGATAACGGCAAGCAGAGATTTGTTGGAAATAAAGTCTTCATCTTTTCAATTTTTTGGCACTTCTAAAATTTTGGTGGTGCATAACTTAAATTTTTAGTTCATGGAGGAGACGTTGGATTTGTACTTGTTGATAACCAGCCACATTTTTCATTTCCAATTTGTCAGACCGTTTTTTACTTTTGAAAAGAATAGCTGTGGAAGTAGTTGGGTTTGACATAGTGATGGTAGCCTTGGCCTCGTGACATTATTCTAGAAAAGACTGTAAACAGCCAGAGCAAAGACTGAAGAAAAAATAAAGTTGGTAAAAATTTCTGGCAGAGCAAATATGATAACGGCGAGCAGAGGTATGTTGTTGGGAAAAAAAGATTCTCGTGTCCCAGAGGCCGGGATGTACAGTGTGATACCGAAATTTTGTGTTGCTGGAAATTTTTTTTGAGAAGAATAAACAAACAGAGCGAAAACTGTGGGGAGAAATAAAGAAAGCTATGAATATGAGAACAGCAATCAGAGATTTTTTGTTGCATCTTGCATCCTGGAGATTGGGAAATACAGTGTGATACTGAGATTTAGTTTTGCTGAAAATATGGCAAATTTGCAAAGAAATCGCTCATGTGGTTAAAAATGTCCAGGACTGTATTTTTTGTCGTCTGAAAGCTGGCTGTGGAAGTAGTTGGGTTTTGACGTAATGATGGCAATGTTCTCATAGTTGCGTTATTCTAGAAAACATTGTAAAGACTGGGAAAATGGATAAAGTTGGGAAATATTCTAGCAGAGTGAATTTGATGATCAGAGATTTGTTGTTGGAAAAAAATCTTGCGTGCCGGAGATTGGAAATATGGTGTGATACGAGATTTTGTGTTCCCGGGAATGTGCTGAAACTCTCCTCTCTGCTCCTCTCCTTCTCGGGGCTTCACACTGCTTCAGCGTTGATTGAATACTACTCGTGTGACATACCGCCAATCCGAGACTGTTGTGGGCGGGACACTAAATGAAGCAGCGAGTCGAGAGCAAACGGCACAGAGATAGGAGACGGCAGTGGAGCCACAGTAGCTCACCTTGTAATTACTTACTATCAGTGATGGTCAAAATTAAACAGTGATACCGAAAAAATGCCTAATATCGGCCCCTGATAATCAATCGACCCTTACTGAGCTGTTTACTGCTTCTAGAAAACAATAATCAGAGAATTTTTTTAATTGTTAAAAGGTCTTCTTCTTCCTTCCAATTTTTGGCACTTTGATCATTTTAGTTGTAGTTTAGATACTTTGTAGTTTGTAGCATAATATAATATGTGACCTTCCACGGCAAAACCAGTCGCTTGAGTTATGTTTTCATGAAAGGGCATAAATCAACCTTCAAAACGACACCTATATGGAATGAACCGGACGACATATGACTGAGATATCAACATTCAAAGGAGTCGGGTTTCTCCTGTCACGCCAAGCGAGAAACGGAGAAATCTGCCTTTGAAGTTGACT
>JAVGVS010000886.1:55612-67907 GCA_032718565.1 Distichodus sexfasciatus
TCGTGACAGAATGGCCAAAACGGAAAGCTTTTAGCTGCCATTTAAGCGATTGGTGGCGTCCTCAGCGATGGGAAGAAAGTGGGTGATGTCATTGACGACCGCAAAACAAAACAAGTCAATAAAAATTCCACAGCGCCCAGTCGTTAATCAGCACGTTTATAAGCTCCGGTAATGGACGGTGATTTATAGACCAACGCCACGTCGTCTTCGCCGTTTTATTTACTGGCTGATGATTAGCATGTCGGTAAGAGTAAATATTAGCACAAGCAGCGCTGATGGAGTTTACAGATGGTGTAGTGCGTTTGGGTTAGTCTTCCATCTGTTACGCTGTTGAGAGAGTTCAAGCTTGGACAGAAGTTCTGTTCATATTGTGGGCAGTTGGTTGCGTAACGGTTAGGGAGTTGACCCCGTGCTCAGAGGGCCGCCGGCTCAAGTCCTGGACCGGAAAAGGTACCACTGAGGTACTCAGTGCAAGGTACAGTCCCCAAGCACTGCTCCACTGCCCACTGCTCCTTCAGGGATGGATCAAATGCAGATGTCACATTATGTTATGGTTCACTGTGGGACAGTACCTTGCTCATGAGTACCTCAGTGGTACCTTTACCGCGGCCGGGCCCACTTTATTAAAACCGCAACTTGGAGGTAGTTAGCTACTTTTTCTCGCTAGTTTTTCATTTAGATAAATACTTACGATTAAAAATAGCTACTGTTTTAATAAAGTGGTTAGCTAGACTACAGCTAACTACTAAACTAAAACAGCGCTTGGATGTAGTTACCTACTTCTTCTCTGTAGCTTGTAGTGATACTAACTACTTACAATTAAAAGTAGCTACTGCTTTAATAAAGTGGTAAGCTACACTAAACCTAACTAGTAAGCTACCTAGCTAACAAATATATTAAAACAGCAGCTTGAAAGTAGCTAGCTACCTTTTCTCTTTAGCTTGTACCTTTGCTAACTACTTACAATTAAAACTAGCTTGTCTTTTAATATAGCGCTTAGTTACACTACAGCTAACTCCTAATTTTGCTAGCTAGCCACAATATAACACAGCAGTGTGGATGTAGTTAGCTACTTGTTCTCTGTAGTTAGTAGTGTAGCTAGCTACTATATTGAAACAGCAGCTTTGCTCTAGCGTAGCTACCCTTCATCGTAAGCAGAATTTTGGAGATGATGATGATGCTGCAGTGATGAGATGATGTCTCAGCTCGGTTGTAGATGCTGGAGTAAATGCAGCGTATAGAATTCTTCGCTGCGTGAGGAAAAGTGCCAGTTGTGCCGTTAGCGTGTATATATGTAGCGTACACATACGTACAAGCAAACGAGCGAGTGAGCGACGCGTGAGTCAGGACGAGGATTAGCTCGACTCAGCAGTGTGTCTATTGCGTCGCCAAACTGCACACAGGGGCTGTAAATACCTTCTCAAGCCTCCTGAGACAACCATCACGCTTTTAGAACACACACACAAACACACACACACACACACAAACACACACACACACAAACACACACACACAAACACACACATAAACACACACATAAACACACACACACACACACAGGGCGAGACGAATGCTGGAAACAAGGCGAATGCTGTGTTCCCTCAGATGGCTGTTCTGCGCTATTCTGGCACTGCGGCTAAAACCCCCACACCAGATGTGGTTTTGGGCCTTTGGAGCAACTCCCTCCCTCCCTCTATCCCTCCCTCTATCCCTCCCTCCATCCCTCGCTCCCTCCCTTCCTCGCTCCATCACCCCCTCCATCCCTTCATGTGTCCCTTCATGCCTCCGTCAGTCCCTTCTCTTTCACTCTCTCACTACTACGTTTTACCTTCTCCTACCTGTCCATCCCTCTGCCCCCTCCCTCTCTCTCTCTCTGCTTCCCTCTTTCCCATCCTCTATCTCATTCACTCGCTCACTCTCTCATTTACTAACTTTCTTCCTTCCTGATTTGCTCTCTCACCATCACTGTCCCTCTAAATCCTCCCTCCTTCTCCAAGCTGACCTTCCCTCTCCCGTCATTTCTCTCATCCTTTCTCTTCTCTTCTTCCTCCTTTCTTTTTCACTCATCACTCTCTTCTCTACTTCTTCACATCTTCTCCTAACTGTCCCTCTGTCTCTCACCGTCCCTCTCCCACCCCTCTCTGCCTCACTCCGTCTTTCTCATTCTTCTTCTCACTCGCTCACTCTCTCCTTTACTAACTTTCTTCCTTCCTTTTCATTCTCTCACCATCACTGACCCTCTGAATCCTCCCTCATTCTGCAAGCCGTCCGTCTCTCTCCCTTCATTGCTCTTCTCGTCTTCTCCCTTTCTTTTTCACTTATTACACTCTTCTCTACTCACCTTCTCCCAAATGTCTCATTCCCTCTATATCTCTCACTGTCTCATTCCCTCTTTCCTTTCTTCTTTTTCACTCTCTCACCATCACTATCTTTTTGAAACCTCCCTCCTTCTCCGCCTCCCCTCCAGTCCCTCTCTCTCCCTCACTCTCATCCATCTCTTCCTCCTTTCTTTTTCACTTTTAACTCTATTCTCTGCCTGGTTACTCTCTCTCTCTCTCTCTCTCTCCTTCCAGCACTCACTCCCTCTCTTCTTCTTTCCTTTATCCCATCCTCCTTCTCTCTCACTCTCTTTCCTCACTTCCTTCCTTCTTTTTTGCTCCCTCCATTTCTCTCTCTCACTCCCTCCTTCCATTTCTCTCTTTGTCTCGCCCCTTTCTCTCTCTTTCTCTCTCTCTCTAATTCCTCCCACCTGTCTATTACCTTCTCCTCCCTCTCTTCTCACTTCTCTCCTCTTCTCTCTCTCTGTACTTTACAAACAAAAGCAAAATTAATCGTAATCCAGGGAAAATGTTATATTAATCACAATATTAATTTTGCGGCCATGTTGCCCAGTAACAACTGCTATATAAATGATACAATATTGTCGTCTATCCCAGCACTACTCTTCTTCTCGCTCTCCTTGAGGACTCTTCTCATACTTCTGTAGCTTTTGGCTCACTTGCCTCCACTGTGTCCTGTACCCTGCCACTCTTGGGGTAAAATAAACGCTCTCCCTCTTTAAGTCCAGGCCTCAGTGCCCTCTCTGTCCACTCGAGCAAACCTCTGAGAGCCTCTTTCCCCAAAAAGCTCCTCCAAACGACTCTCCCGCTGCCCAGAAAAATGCCCATATGGCCCGAGCCTCGTCACTCCAGCTTTCCGGCTCTCCAGCATTCCAGCTCTCCGGCATTCCGGATTTGGCTTTGACTCCGGGCTGCGCCGGGAAAAAAAGTGGGGTGAAATTAAACCTATTAAATTGTGACTCTGTGCCAGGTTGAGGGAGCTGTCGGTGCCTGTAATCCCCCCAAACTCGCCCCACCACAACGTCCGCCACATCCTCTTCCCCCCCTCCTTTATGGGCAGCGTGGAGGGACCTGGAGGGGTTTCATTTTTGTGAAGATCAAGCATGCCCCCCCCTGCAGAGGTGATAATGCACGGGACGGCTGCCGCTCTCCTCGGCCACTCAATACGATGAGCATCTAACCTTGAAGCATGGATCAAACATGACCCGTGGAACCCACTAGGGGTGTGTGTGTGTGTGAGAGAGTGTGAGTGAGCGTACATATATTTAGGGGTTTGTGAGGACCTGGTTTTCCCCTAAAAGCTATGATTCGTCCATTTTTATGAGGACCGGACCCTATAAGGAGAAACAATATGGGGATTTTGACCCGATTGCACACCAACAAGGTGGGGACCTGTGTCATTGTGGGGGCATAAAACCCACAATTTCTATTCAAGCTGAACTTCTTTTAAAATCAGTCACCATGATAGTCATTTTCTGTAAGTGTGTGTGTGTGTTTGTAAACTTCCCAATATGGGAACTCTGACCCAGTTGTACAACAACAAGGTGGGGACCAGTGTCACTGTGTGGACCTAAAACCAAGTCCCCAAAAGGTTAATCACTGCAACACACCTCTTTCTTCAGGCTTAACCTCCCCTTTAAAATCGAATAAGTTTCCATCATGGTCGTATCCCTAAAAGTGTGTGTGTTTGTATACCATCGTAATGGGGACTTGATTGCACACTGATATAGTGGGGATGTGTGTCATTATGGGAACATAAAACCCACAATTTCTATTCAAGCTGAACTTCTCCCTTTAAAATCTGTCCCCATAATGCTCATATTCTTTAAAAAGTGTGTGTACGAATGTGTGTGTGTGTGTGTCTAGCCGAAAGTCTCTGTATGTTTAGCGGTTAAGCGTTAGTGAAGTGGGTGTCGCTGACCCTTTTTGGGAGGAAGCGGGGGTCCAGAGTGCAGAGCGAGAGCAGCTCTGTGCTGTTTGAGCGATGGAGGAGATTGCAGGTTGTCAGGAGGAGGAGAGCGGCTGAAAAACGCTCAATTTGCTGCTGAATGGTGCGTTTGTTGGCAAGGAAAAGGTCAAATTCTCCTTCAGTCCATTCTCTCTTTCTTTCTCCCTCTATCTCTTTCTGTTCATCTCAGTTTGCCGGCACCGGCTCTCTGTCTCGTCTCACACCTCTTACTTTCCTCCTCTGTCGCTCTCTCTCACTCTTGCTCTGCCTTTCCGCCTCTATCTCTGTCTATCACGCTCTCTCTCCGTTTCTCAGTCTTCTTATCTCTATCTCTCTCCAATCTTTCTCTCTTTCTCTCTCTCATTCTCCCTCTTACTCTGTCCCCTCTTTCTTTCTTTCTTTCTTTCTTTATTCCCATCTCTCTCTCTCTCTCTCTTCACTTCCCTCCTCTGCTGTCTTTCTCGACTTTTCTCTATCTCTGTCTATCTCTCTCTCGCTGTGTTTCTCAGTCCCTATGTCCATCTGTCCCCACTCTGTTTCGTTCTATCTCCAGCTACTCCATCTCTTTCTACCCTTCTTTCTCTCATTTTCCCTCACTCTCTCTCTCTAACTCTGTCCCTTTTTTCTTTCTATCCCTCTTTCTTTCTTTGTCCCATCTCTTTCTCAGTTTGTCTTTCTTGCTCCCTCTCTCTCTCAGTTTCTCTCTGCCAAATCTACCCTCTTTCTCTTGTTTTTTCTCTTTCTCCCTCACTCTGTCTTTCATTTATTTCCATCTCTCTCTCCCTCTCTTTCTTTTCACTTTCCTCCTCTGCTGTCTCTCTTTTTTTTTTGTCTCCCTCCTTCTCTCTCTCTTTTACCCTCTAGTTGTGTGTAAATCCCCTAGTGGGGTAGGTTGTGTGTGTGTTGAATTTATTATCTGCAACAGTGTGTGAGGTGAGTGTGTGTGTTGCATGTGTGATGTGTGTGTTATTCGAGTGTGTGTGTGTTAGGATCCCCGGTGCAGATGCAGATTATTGAAATGGTAAGAGTGAGCCAGAGCCACTGGAGCAGAGGATTAAGTGCTGAGAACTAATGATGAAATATGTTGCAGCACCAACGCTTTCACACACACACACACACACACACACATCTGTGTGTGAGAGTGTGTGTTGGTGAGAGCGTCCTTTCCGTCCTAAAGTGAGGTCATGTTTACTCATTCTTTTTTAGTTGTGTGTTGGGGGTGTGTGTGTGTTCAGGCTCATGTGTTTTTGTTGGTCTTTGTTTTTATGTCTACATATTGGCTTCTTAGCATATTGCTGCCTTTGCGTGTGTATGTGTGTGTGTGTGTGTGTTGGCATTTAGGCTCCTGTGCTTCTGAGTGCTTTTGTCTCTATGTCTACATGTTGGCATCTACACACACCCTTGCCTTTATTTGTGTGTGTGCATAAGTGTGTGTGTGTGTGTGTGTGTGCATGCATCCACAATTTTATCACACTCCCAGCAGCTGCTTTTGCCAAACCCCAGAGGAAGGTGCTTCAGTCTCCATCCGTCCCATCTTGTCACCGTAGAAACATCTTCACCGTTGCCGAGTGCCGTGACAGACTCGGATCCGTTAGCGTCCGTCGCCACGCCCCCGCCATCCCAACGCGTCTCTGGGAGATTCCGGAAAAAACTTCCCATCCCGTTGCCATGGTAGCCGTGCTGCTCGGCCCCGGCGTGTGCTATGCTATATTATAACCCAGCAATCAGGAGCAACACTGCCATTTTCTCTTTTGTTCTGCACTCATCTTTTCGTCACACGTTCTTTTCTCTCCTTTTCTCCTCTCCCTCGTGTTTAGCCGAAAGTGTGGTTTCGAGGCGATGTCTCTCTGATCGACTGTATGCAGTGAGCTCTCCGTCACGTATGGATTTCCGTTACTCGGGAGCTGCGTTGGCAAAAAACGTCCACTTGAAGCTAAACGAAGCTCTTAAAGAAGCGGTTGGGAAGTTGACCCCGTGATCGAAAGGTTGCTGGTTCAAGTCCCGGATCGGTAAAGGTACCACTGAGGTACTTATACACTGCTGCCAAAGCTGCCCACTCCTGCTTCATGGATGAGTCAAATACAGAGGTCACATTTCGTCATGATTAACAATGACAAAGGACGGTACTTTGCTCATGAGTACCCCAGTGGTACGTTTACCAGTCCAGGATTCGAACCAGTGACCTTCTGATCATGAGGCCAATCGCGGGGCCAAACAATGGTACTGGTGCCTACAAAAACTTTGTTGGTCTGGAACCAAGAACCTCATTGCATCACAACATAAAGAACTACTGTAGCAGAGCCAAGACCTGGACTGGCAAAGGTACTCATGAGAACACTGAGGTACTCATGAGCAAGGTACCCTAATAGTCATGATACCAACTCTCTCTTTCTGTCTCGCTTTCTAGCGTAACTCTTAGAGCGTTCACCCTGTGATTGGAAGGTCGCCGGTTCGAATCCCAGACTGGTTACCACTGAGGTCCTCATTAGCAAAGTACTGTCATTTGTAATTGTGAATCACAACGAAATGTGACCTCTTCATTTGTGCTGTGTTTGCAATCTCAAATGACAGCACCTTGCTCATTAGTACCTCAATGGTACCTATATGAGTTCGGGACTTGGCTCTGCTACAGTAGTTTCTTACACTTTGTTCCAGACCCACAAAGTTTTGATGCTGGTTCTGAGCCTATTTTGGACACCAGTACCACTGTTTTTCAGTGCTGTGCTATGTTCACAATGACAAATGATGGTACCTTGCTCATGAGTACGTCAGTGGTTCCTTTGCTAGTCCGGGTCTTGGTTCTGTTACAGTAGTTCCTTACGCTGTGAATGGAGTTCTTGTTTCCAGACCAACAATGTTTGTGTGAGAACCAGTACCGTTGTTTTTCAGTGCTGTGTTCACAATCTCAAATGATGGCACCTTGCTCATGAGTATCTAGGTGGTAACTTTGCCAGTCTGGTTCCTTGTGCTGTGATGCAATGAGGTTCTGTGCTGGTTCTGAGCCTATTTTGGACACCAGTACCATTGTTTTTCAGTGAAAAGAATTGGCACCAGTCCCTCTTGATCTAATGTATTTAGGCACGGCACAAAAGCTACGTAAGAGGTGAGGCTCTCGCTACCCATATCACTCTCCAGGAAGTGTTCGGATACAGTACCTTGCTGATGAGTACTTCAGTGCTACCTGGATTTGAACCAGCAACCTTCCAATCATGGGGCCAATTCCCTAAGTGTTATGCTACCAACAGCCCCAACAGTCCCTCTTTTTATTCCTCCTGTCTGTGCACATGCGACCTTGACTCTGCCAGTTCCTTCTTTCTGTTGAATTTCTGCAGCGTTTGTTTTGCACACAGCCCGGGGTCGCATGCGGGAGAGAGCTCGTAACAGTTCCAGCGAGTGTGTTGGGAGTCCTTTTTGCCTCGCTTGTTAGTCAGACGAGGCTCGCGCCTCCCAAAACGAGACGCAGTATTCGGTAATGACCCGCTAGCCGCGGGAGACTCTGACTAGCTGCTAGGTTAGCTGTCCGTCAGAGAGCAGACGAAACCCGCCTCCTCCGGCAGCCTTATTATTCTAGAGCAGCTTCTCCGAGGGAAAAGGAGGACCACTAGGGAACAGGCTCAGCAGAAAGCAACGTCCTCACCTTTTCCTTTTTCCTCCCTTCATTCTCAGCCCTCTAGCTAGCCCAGGGAGGGAAGGGCTACGTCGGCTTGACACCGACACTCCTCGCTTTTAAAAATAGCTTCTCTTTTCACGCATCTCATTATTTTTTGTTGCAATTTGAGTACGTTTTTGCTGTTTTGATGCGGCCCTTTTGCTGTGAACAGTGGTGTAGTGGTTTAAGTGACTAAACCCATGGCTGGCTCATCCCTAAAATTGTGGGTTTGAATCCCAGTAGTGTGTAAAACCACAATTGAGCCCCTGAGCAAGGCTCTTAACCCCAAGTTGCTCCCTGTAATTGGGAACATGGAAGTCGCTCTGGATAAGAGTGTCTCCTAAATGCCGCAAATGCAAGTTTTGGCATCAAAACCGGGTGGGAAATGTTCAGTGCTCACAAGTAAATTGTGTCTCTGGAGGAAGTTGTTGGTGTAACAGTTAGGGAGTTAGCACCGTGAACGGAAGGTTGCTGGTTTGAATCCCGGAGCGGTAAAGGTACCACTGAGGTACTCATCAGTCCTGCTTGGAGACGGTACCTCCGGGACTGATCTGTGGGACTTGAACCAACAACCCACAGATCATAAGGACTAGCCCTTACGCCAGCAACTGCCCCTGTTTATAATTTTATCATTCTACACCAGCTCCTCTGAGAAAGAAAGGACAGAGAGAGGGAGGGAAGGAGTGATGGAGAGGAGGAGGAGGACCACTGGGGAACAGTTCTCAGCAGAGAGCAACATCATCACCTTTTCCTTTTTCCTCCCTTCCTTCTCGGCCCCAGCTAGCTAGGTAGCGCAGGGAGGAAAGGCCGATGTCGGCTCGACGTGATTTTTAAAAATAGCGTCTCTGCTCGCGCGGGCTGTTTTTTTTTTTTACCGGCGTTATTTATAGCCGGCCGTTGTTTGGCCTGCCTTTCGGCACGCTCCTCCATAATTGATAAATCGTCTCGCGGCAGCTCGCCGAAGACACTGCCGCACATGACTCACACTTACATCACCGCCTCGAGCCTCGCTGCATCGCGGGAGTTGGAGTCGAAGGCTCAGTCTCTCGGTGGCAACGACGGCTTATGTACGCGGATGCGGATATTTCTAGATGCGGATATCGTCTTCTGCCTCTTGTTTAGCTCTCTGTTTAATTGTGTTTAACGCATTTACTTTTTTGTTTGCGTCCATGTTGAAAGGGAGGTGAAGGATCGAAGCTGGAAACGAAGAGAGAGAATGTGTTTGAGAGAGAGAGAATCTTAAAGACCGTATGTGAGTGTGTGAAAGAGAAAATGAGACAGTCAAAAATGTGAGAAAAGGAGAGCGTGAGTGAGAGATAGAGTGTGTGAGAGAGAGAGACGGAGAGAGAGAGAGTGTGAAAGAGGAGCGAGAAAGAGAGAAAAAAAGAGAAAGAGAGATAAAGAGAGTGTGTGAGAGAGGGAGAGAGAAAAATAGAAACACAGATGTGAATGGGAACTCTGTAAAGATGCTCACACACATCCTCTGATTCACACACAGACACACACACACACACACACACAGACACAGACACACACACGCAGACACACACACACACACAGACACAGACTCACACACACACACACACACACAGAGTCTTTCATTTGCCGACCTCACCCAGATGCCAGCCTCCTCCCTTAACACCAGCTCTCTCTCTCTCTCTCTCTCTCTCTCTCTCTCTCTCCCTCTGCTCTTCATATCTCTCTTCTCTCTGTATTTCTCTCTCAGGCTACATGTACAACTAGCACGCTACACTAGCCTAGTTAACTATTAGCTTAGCCTAGCTTAGATGTACTATAAATGCTACCTGAAAGCTAAATATACTCTGAGAGCTCTTACCTGTATGAGTGTGGCAGCTCGATAGCTGCACAGGCAGCCTAGCCTAGCTTATTTTATTAGCCTAGCCTAGCTTATTTTAATGTACGTGTAACAAAAAGGTGGCCTAGCTCAGGCGATGCTTATGTAATGTGTAGTTTAGCCTAGCTAATTCATATATATCAGCTAGGCTTGGCTACATGTGCAACTAGAAGGCTATCATGTAGACTAGTAGTTAATAGCCTGGCCTAGCAAGCTTAGCCTTGCCAAACTTAACTGTGCTATAAACATTATCTCAGCGCTAAATATACTCTCAGAGCTCCAACCTGCATGAATGTGCTAGCTTGCTAGCTGCATAGGCAGCCTAGCCTAGCTTATTTTAATGTATGTTGACTAACAAGGTGGCCTAGCTTAGGTAATGTGTAGCTTAGCCTAGCTAATTCATATATCTCAGCTAGGCTAGGCTACGTGTGCAACTAGAAGACAGGCTAGACTAGTAAATAGCAAGCTTAGCCTAGCCTTAACCTAACTTTAAACATTACTTCAGCGGTAAATATACTCTGAGAGCTTTAACCTGCATGAATGTGCTAGCTTGATAGCAGCACATTTAGCCTAGCTTAGTTGATGCTTATAGCCCAGCTAGGCTAGGCTAGGCTTCCTGTCTAGTTTCACATGTAGCCTATTATATTAGCCTAGCTAATTCTATAAGCATTAGCTCGAAGTTTAACAAGCTCAGATAGCTCTAACCTGCTTGAACGTGCGTCTTGGTTGGCTAATTATTTCATGTGAGAATGATGTTTTCACGTTTTCTTCACAATAGCGCTGCCATTTCTTTTGTACACTAGATAGCGATCGGACGTCCGCGTCTAGACGCGAAAACGAAGGCCTGCTTGACTCTCTGCTAATTACTCTGTGTAGCCGAGTGTGAACGCTCTCCTTCCAACATTTAATTAAAAGCAAAAGTTGATCGTTTTTAATTAAGTAGCGCAGTGGAAAAAAGCTTATTCAAATGCGTCGGGCGAGTGCAAACTCACCGCTGTTTTAATTAGCCGCAGCGTCGCCGCTCTTCATGAGCCATTCACCGTTAGCACCGCCGCTGCTGAGCTCAAGGTTAGCGGCTGCCGCCGTGCGTGGGAAAGCGGAGAACTAGCCGCGCCAAAACAACCCCACAGGTTTACAATGTCGCTTTTAGACACTCGAAATTCTCCATGAATCTTGCTGTATTCTCTTTGAATATCTCTTTTCTCTGAATCTCTCTCTTTTCTCTCCTTTCTCAATCTCTCTTTTCTCTCTTCCTCTTTTCTCTTTTATTCTCTCATCTCTTAATCACCGTTTTCTCTGTCTCTCTTTTCTCTGAATCTTTCTTTACTCTCTCAGTCTCCCTCTTTTCTTTTTGATTTTCTCTTTTCTCTGAATCTCTCTTTTGTCTCTCAGTCTGTTCTCCTTTCTCTTTGAGTCTTTGTCTTTTTCTCCAAGTCTCTCTTTTCTCTGAATCTCTCTCTTTTCTCTCAGTCTTTCTCATCTTTCTCAATCTCCCTTTTCTCTCTCCCTCTTTTCTCTTTGATTCTCTCTTATCTCTTAATCACCGTTTTCTCTGTCTCTCTTTTCTCTGAATCTCTCTTTTCTCTCTCAGTCTCCCTCTTTTCTTTTTGATTCTCTCTTTTCTCTGAATCTCTCTTTTGTCTCTCAGTCTCTTCTTCTTTCTCTTTGAGTCTTTGCCTTTTTCTCCAAGTCTCTCTTTTCTCTGAATCTCTCTCTCTTCTCTCAGTCTTTCTCATCTTTATCACTGGGTGTTTCTCTTGCAGTCCCCTTTTTCTTTGTCTTTGATCCTCTTTCTTTTACTGTGAGTCTCTTTCTTTCTCTTTCTCTTGGAATCTTCTTTCACATGATTTTTTCCTGTTCTCTCTCTCTCTCTCTCTCTCTCTCTCGTTTCTGGCTCTAGCATCACTCAGACTGTAATAAGTGTTTTTATCTGGGCTTCGCTGCCTTTCTCACAAGATGATGATGCTGGTGTTTCACTACGTGTACAGCACAGTAATTACAGACCCGTGTGTATCATGTGTGTGTGTGTGTGTGTGTGCGAGGCCTTCAGTCGCTGCAGTGCACACACACACTCTCGAGTGATAGGTTGTTCATTAGAGCCAATGTCCCTGCTGTTCAGTCTGTCTAACTATCAGAGAGAGTGTGTGTGTGTAGAAGTTTCTAGAAGCCAGCCTACTTTTCTTACATTATTTCATTTCTCTGAGAGCTGTAGTGTGTTTCAGGTTCTTTATGTTTCCCTCTGATGAGTGTGGGTCGGATCGGATTTTAAGGATTTTTGTGGAGACACAATTATCCCCTAAAACTGGAAAATGTTTCGATTTTTTGAGTTTTTTAGATTTATTATGGTGTTGTGAGGACATTTGTGGAGTTTGCGAGCAGTTCTAAATATTTGTGATTGCTCTGTAACTGCAACCGTTATGTTCTTCCTATAATTTATTATAATTTTGGGATATTTATTATAGTTTATTATAATTTCTCATTATAATTTATTATAATTTTTGTTA
>JAVGVS010000887.1:0-67770 GCA_032718565.1 Distichodus sexfasciatus
TATATTTCTTGATTTTCAAAATCATCTACTAAATGTGTACACACGTTTTTTGCACAAGTTATCATGAAGGACCTATTAAAAATCCAACAGTTTGGAGTGTTAGCAGAAAAAATACCTTTACTGTTCATTCATCAAAAGTAAAACAATAAAGAGAGTTGTTTCGAAACTTACAAATGTCCAAACTTCACTTTGTGCTAAACAGATACCTTCATCTAACATGGTCAGTCTACTTATACTAATAATAATTTCCATAATTTCTCAAGTTCTTTTCCCCTAAACAACATTGCAATTAACCAGTCTTTCCCATTAATCCTTTGAGAATGAATGGGGTGATTTTGTATTCTGTAGATCTGCATAGAAAATATAAACAATGATATAAAAAGGTAATTTCGTATTCTCAAGACGTTTTTCAAACCTATAAAGTTTTTAATAAGCTGTCTTTTAAAACTATTTTAAAAGTAATACGAACCTCAAATACACTGTTTTTTATTAAGCTATTTTAGATTATTGCACACAATAAAAACAACATAATACATTGAGCCAAAATAATGAAATGTCAAGGATTAACATCCATGAAATACCAAATATCTTTTGCAGAATGGCAATGTGAACTTCTGCATTTGCAGCAGAACTAAACTGTTCTGAATGAAGATTTGGTCAGTATTTCATGTCAGGAATGGTTGCATAAAGATTCATGTCCTCCTGTGTGTGTGAAAATAAAAAAAAGTAAGCCAACAAGTGCTAGTACAAGAGATTTGATTGTTAGTTTTACACACATTGAGGATCTTAGGTTAAAAGTTGGATTACATTGGCGAATATTCTCACATTTTAGTCTAAGACTTAATGTTAGTGTTTGTTTTCAAAAAATAGTTCACCAACTGTTATTCTTATGATTTAAAAAAAATCAAATGATAATTTTAATGATAATTATATCTCCGTTTGCAGCTTTACAATTCATAAATGTGATAAGCACATATTTACCTGAACGTCCTCAGATCGAGGCCTTATGTCTCCTCTGTGGACTGAATATATAACACAGTACAATTTATTTCACTATAGATGTTATATTTTGTTGTATTCAATGTTTAATGGACATTTTCATTGTTTGTTTTAGGTGACTTTGGTAACTTTGAACCATCATCCATTTTAACTGCATTTTAAGTTAAACTTAGCAACTTCACGGCTTTCTTCAGTAAAAGGATGAATGATTCTTCTTCTCCACATTATGGCAGACCATTCAAGCAAAATTTGTATGATTTTTTTATTTACCGGAAAGCCTTGGATGCATGTTCACTGACCGCATCAGCATATAGTTTACAACACTGGTTTCAGTCTAAAAACACAGAAGACAAGTCTTTAAAGTTGTATCACTTTGTATTATTTGTCACTGCAAACATATCTTGCCAGCATCATTTTCTTTTATATTATTTTATTTGCTTTATTTGTTTTTTGCTCACGTCCTCTAGATCGTGCATCGGATTTTCTGTAAAAAATAAAAACAATCATATTGACATATATGAAAGTTCCTTTTGAGTACTTATTAGCATTCATATGAAAATCATACCCAGATTACAGCTGGTATGGCTGACTTCCACTTTACTGGAAAATACAGGGAAATAACAATGAAAATAGATATCATTTTGTAACAACCAAATATGATGTATGCATATGATTGAATAGTGTAAAGGCATTTCTAACCTTTGAGTGCTCTCCTTGCCTAGTGATTAAACATTGATCATCAAGGTTCTGCCTAATGTGTTATGTATTAAACATGCCACCTCATAAAAATAAATACATTTAATTTTTTTTGACTAGTGAACTTACGGGCAAACCTGCAGAGACAGATGCTCAATATTGCAATCAGAAGGCTGCTAGCACCGGATACTGAAATTAAGATAATAGCATATGTACCTGTAAAAGGCACACAAAGAAATACCTTAACATTCTCCATATGTCCATTTATGCTTATATGTGACCAATCTGCCATTTAAGACCGTACATTCTATACCTGTATAAAGATGTATCTAGATGTGTGTAGATACTTACTATTTGAAAACTCCACTAAGGTGTGATGATGCCTGATTTGGGTTTCTGATGTGGGAACTGATGTAGCTGTTTAATAGAATATATTAGAGACCTAGGGTTAGGGTTAGATTAATATGAAAATAATGTATTTTATGTATTTGCCTCATAACACAGCATTTTGACAATTATCCAACTAATTTAACCACATTTAATACAATAGCAGCTTTTAACCAGACTACTAATAAATACAGTATTTCATTGCCTATATGGACTGTATAACTGCACTCGTTTAAGTTCTATACTGTAAATCCAACGTTCTTTGCTTGTTGCATTCAGAATTCCATTTGCAACAAAGTGATTATATTTCCCACAACACTTTCAATGTGTAGCTACTATACCTTGTAAAATGACACACACAAACAACGATGTTTACGATGTATTACATATATATTACGAACGTTAAATATGTTCAATAAAACAATAAAATCAGCAATTCCCTGTTTTGGCGATTACAAGCTACGAGGAATATAGTGGGCAACATAAAAATGTATTGCAAAATAGATTCTGAAAAGAATTTTTATATTTTTGGAAATTTATAAATTCCAGTTGGATGCATTTTATGGAGTCCCAAAAAAGAGAATGTATTACAAATTATAATTATAGAATTCTCTGTAAATTAAGATGAAGAAAGGGATAGACTAACCTGTTGTAGCGGGCAATTTTTCAGTTGGTGTTGCAGATTTCTTAGTTGGTAAAGGAGGTAGAACTTGAGTGAGGAACAAACAGTTAGTGCATTCCCACGAAGAAGTGGAAAATTAAGAATATTAATTACACAATAAACAGGATTTAAATAATAATTTTAAGACACTCACTTGTAAGACTGTATTTGTCACTGAGTGGGGAGGTGAGTTGCAGGTCTGAGTCTAAATAATAATCACAACTCACGTCGTGGCTGTTCCCTTCATTTGCACGATTGATCATAAAATTTTTAGGGGCCGTTGTCTGGCAGAATCTTGTACCTTCTCTCTCTTTGTGAGGCCTTAACCACACAAAATTGAGATTTCCAATGTAGAATCTGCACTGAATATTGAATTTTGAGTCCAGTATTGGTATTCTACAAACAAGCGTAAACTGTTGAAGTTGGTCATCATAGCTGACATTCATTGTTGGTTTCATATCTGCAGTGCAAAATAAATCACATAAAAGATCGTTTTAATAAATTAAGAAACTGTCAGCAGAAATCAGCAGGATGCCGATTTTACGTAAAGCATCGTTTTCGTTGGTTTGTCCTACCCAGAATAATTCCAACTCCAACAGGGGGAGTGTAAGGAGATTTTATTAACCTGCTGGTTTTCTTTTCAGTGTAGTAACATATAATGTTTGCTGGTTCATCTAAACTAAAACTCTGTCCCGTCCATCGGATCAATTCAGAACCAGTAAGTGAGAGACTACAGCGTGGTGGAACTTTCAGATTTTTCTTTTTGTTCTCTGGGTAGAAATAGCAGTCAACTGCCTTCGAGTCAGGAACTTCACACAGTAGCTGCACTGAACCTCTGTTCGGTGACGACAACAGCAGTCGAGGAGCATCTGTAATAATGTTCAAACAGATTAAAAATCAAATAAATAAATCCTACAAATATTACTGAACATAAAATCGAACACCAAACAGTTACGGTTCTTGAAATTGAATTTGACATTGTCATTGTGAGCTCTTAACGTATATTTCGAATAAAAAGTTGTTTAAATAATGTAAAAATTAAAATGAAACAAAACTGAGAATAGATAATTATATATTGGAAAATGAACGGAAATTGTAATATAATTTTAGTTAACAAAAATATTGTCACATACAGAATTACTATTCAAAATCTACTAAAGCATAAAACCTTCAGTGTTTATATTACAAATATATAATTTTTATTATTTTTTGTTATCATTGTCTTATATATAAATTAAATAAATAAATTATGAATTAAATGTGTATTAACTGTGAAGATGGTATCATGTGTCCATGTGAGGTGCATTTATTTACCTGTTAAAAATAAAATCTAAAATTAATAAATGAAATGGCTTAATTAACCGCCGGAATTTAAACCAATGTTAATGTTATAGGCTATTCTAAATTGATACCAACATCTTACCCAGATTTGCTTCAGGAACTGGGGTGGAGTGAGATGCTTTTTGTGTGATACGTTCACCTAAAGGATAGAAATACTGTATATTATGTTTACCAGAATGATAACTCCATTCTAAATAATAACAGAATCAACAGAATAAAAACTCCATCCTGTTTGATGGACAAAGTAATAATATACTGATTTTATCATGTAAAAGAATGCATTGCAATTCTTTTAAATGCAAAAAGCAATATTATATACTGAGCAAAATTCGCTTTAACATAGCTACAAAACATGCAATAGATAAACAACACACAAACCAGTTTGAAACGCTTACCGTGCTATGAACTTTCAGAATCAGTTGAATTAAAAGAAGACTTAAAAGACCCATTTTGAATCCAGCAGACGAAATGAACAAAGACGTTCTCATCAAGCACAGAACACTTTCAGGAAACACATCACTGAACCACCAAACCCACCCTCCTTTATGAACAAACATTAATTTTCCTACCGCTCAGCGTCTTTCTCGTTTAGCCACATTACAATCGCTTTCAAAAGCTACAATACTTATTGACCGCAGATGTGCTAGATTTATTGTTAAGATTCCTAAACAGTGTGTTTAGGACACTGTGTGAAGAAGGTAAAAGGTATGGCTTGTACCTGTGATTCATCACACCAAGAAACAAAATCTTCATATGTCAGATCCATTAAACATATTTATAAAGGAGAATTCCATGTCACACGTTATTTATAAAATTGTGAAAATATGATGCTATCTAGGACGACTTCTTAATAACGCAGCACATTATAAAGACTGCTAGCTGAAATTAAAACCACATTAAATGTTGCTTAATGTTCTCAGACATTTCATTTGATGTCTTGTAAGATGTACAGCACAGTATATACGTATACAACAAATACTGATCCCCTGCTCCACTTTATATATAAAACCTGAAAATGTTGTATCAGATCAGATCTAGAATCTGCATAACATTAACACCAGGAGATACAGGACCAGAGCAACGAAAGCATTATCGGCAACTCTTTCCAGCTGTTGACCTGCTGAAACTGTGAAAATGCTGCAGGATTATCATGGCCAAAACAGAGATTTAGGAGGAGCGTCTACCGTCTGGCCATAAACGTTTTAAAAGCATGAATTGCAAGTGAATGCAAGATTGTTACGGAATACAGATACAGGTCATAAAATGGCAGGTGGGTGACAGACAGGAAGAGATCACATGAGTTGGTCTGTGTTATCAAGATCTGTTTCAAAGATTTGCTAAGTTGATGTCCTGGGTTAAGAGGTCTTGTGTCTGTGTAGGTTCTTCAGTGGGGCCAAAGCACATGCTAGTCTTGAAGGCTTGAATAAAAAGCAACTGGACTTTAAAAGTTCTTCAAGATATTTCCCACCTCCTTATGAAAGGTAGTTATATATAACTTACAGGAAGTTCCAGGTATTTATCCCATAGTGGACTTATCATCCTGATAGTGGTTGTTGACGTGCTTTGTCCGATACCAACAAAGTCATGCAAAGCCATCTAGAATGTATGATTTCAATGCAAATATTCAGAATTGCCAAGCTGATTCCTCAATTTTAATATCTAGAATGCTGTTGTGTTGTTCATAGATGAGGCTCTAACGATGTATAACAAATTCGGTTAAGTTCAAGCTTTATTCTCTAGTTGCTGGTCCTCAACATATGATAAAAGAACTTAATGCCCGAATAACAATATATGTATCTATGTATTCACAAAATATATCTACTCCATAATAACTCTTGGTATATTCAAATATGTTATCATAAAACGCCCAACAAGAGTGTACAATAAGACATTAAATATCGCTTTGCAGAAAAACAAAAGATAGTAACTATTGTGGGTATCTCTCATCACGTCCTGTGCTATCTCGCAAAATCTCAACAGAATTGGCGCTAACACGCCCACCTAACAAAAAAGCAATCGTGATTTCAAATGAACAAAGAGCTTGTAGACTGTGTAAACTGGCAAGAAAATAATCAGTGGACATTATGAGGTTATTTGTCCTAAGGATTTGCATAACAAAAGCGGGTTTATCTCAAGATCACAAGTTATATTTCTCTTGATCTCAATATAACAAATGTTGTTATTTGAAGATTGCAACAACAAACCTTCAAATCTTCTGGTAACCATGCGCAGACATACTGGACTGGTAATGAAACTGACTAGCAGTTCAGGGTCACTATAAAGTCTTTATCTCTAGAAAACAACTTCCTTAGGTAAAGATTACTGAAAATGTAAGATCTTGAAAATAAGCCTTTATTTCGAGATAGCGGAAGAAAATTTAAGCTGATGAATGTTTTGTCATGATCCCCCTGGACTTCGGTTAGGCGGCCAGCAGATGCCGCCGTTTCTGTTTGTTTAGTGTATTTGAGTTTTGTCCGTCAAGCCTGTAGCCCCACCTTCCCTTTGTGTCCCATTGGTTGGCCAGTCTTCGTTAGTGTTCCCACCTGTGGGAAGTTAGTTTGGTTCAGCCTCGTTCCTGATTGCTTTTACCCGCTTACATTTCACTGCATGTTGTACCTCTATAACTTGCACGTGACAAATAAAGAATCTTGAATATATTGTTTGATTTGGCTTGTTTATGATTTGGTTTCTGATTGGTTTTCCCTCTCCTGATTACCCCGTTTGATTGTTTTTTTCAGTATTTAAGTCAGGTTCTTTGCGCATGGTGTTTGTCTGTCCACCCTCACAATCTCCTCCCTGTGGCGGCGTGCTTGATGTCGTCTTTGGAGTTTGAAGACGTGTTTTGTTTTGGCCCTCGTGCCTGTTTCTGTTCAGTTGTTTTAATGAATATGGCTTGCACAGTGACTTCGCTTCTTGTCCTATTAACACGCCACGTGCCATGTTTTCTATGAACTTGTACTTATTTAGGTAGACTGAAAATTCATTCCAGTCTGCCCATTCTGCCTCAACTCAATACTCTAATACACTTGAAGTCAATGCAACTTTTAATAATCATAAATCATGCTTTGATTATTTGTGCAAACTGATGTGACATGCAAATTCTGGGACTAATAATGAATTATCTAACATGCAAAAGCCTCCCTTATACACAAACATACTGATACCAAAAAGGAAAACATGCCTTAAAACATGAACAGAACTGTGATGCATAGTTTAAATAAACACTCATTTAACACACTAAGAAAACGAAACACCTGTATTATTAGGGATGCACAATGAATTTCAGAATCGTGTCGAAATCGGCCGGGTTTTTAAGCATTTGGCGTAGGATTAATGCTTAGATTTGGCCAAGATTTCCTGCCGGCAAGTTAGCAACGTTCAAAATACAACAAGCAATAATTTTATAATAAACACATAGTAACACCAATAAAACAAAATACTAACAAAAACGTAGAATTTGTGAAAAACATTTTCTGTGTTGCGCATAAAACTGTGTTAACATTGACACAGTTTAAATGGACACACTTTAATAAGAGATTTTTGTGTTTATTTCTTAATGTTTGTCATGTCCGCGGCTCTTCCCCAACGCTCGGACTCGCCTGAGTTTTGATGCTGTGGATTGACGAGGCCGTGTCGGGTTTGTTTGGGGAGCGCGACATGTCCCTTTAAGAATCCCCGTCACTTCCTGGTTTGTCGCGTTAAAGGTCATGGCTTTACAGCCGCAGTCTCGTTTGTAATTATCAGTATTATTTTCTCATTGCTGTTTTGGTTAATCACATTGTTTGTCTTCTTATTTAAGCCAGTTCGACCCGTCGCTTGTTTGTCCGTTCATCGTCATACACGTCTGCTTTTCTCCTCGCAGCCGTGGACTAACAGCTAATGCTAACGCAGCTGGCCGCCGGCGAATCGGGTTTCAGCGCTTCGGAGCATATCACCCATTTGACCTACTGAACTGCTTTTATTTGGATCGTACGGAGCAAGCTCGTGCTGGGCGGAACGCGGGATTTGCCTTTTGGTTCTTTTTCTGTTTTGTTTTTGGGGACTAAACGGAGAGAAGCTTTAAAATAATAATAAATTCGACATTTTGAATTACCTCCCTTTGTGTCTAGTTTTGCGTGTGATCATGAAAATGTTTCTGATTTATGATGCATTAGTGAAACAGCATAATGTGTTGGCTTAAATATTTTGTACTAAACTAATTGGTCCTAATCAGAAATACAATTCAACATAAAGTAATGAGGTGTGAAAAGGGAACTCAGTTTGGTGTAATTTCAGTTTGTCATCAATTTACATAAAGGGTACAAAATCAGACCTTTGACGTCCCCTAATGGTTACAGTTGGCAATTACAATTCAGTACTTCAGGTGAGATGTGTATAAATCTTTTATTTCCTTAAAGAAATGCCCAGTTACCAGACATTAAACATGACACTGACCTATAGTAAATAAGCCTAGGGCTAATGTTAAAAGTACAGACGATCTTTTGCAGGATGATGATGTGAAATCTGCAGCAGGACGTAATGGCTCTGACTGGAGATTATGTCAGGAATGGCTTTTTTTGTAGGCAGTATTTTTTATTTTGTTCAAATGTTTGATTTAACTTTGTAAAATAGGCATTTTCGTTGTCCAATCAGTGGTCAATGTAGAGATCACGTGACGCAAGAAAAGTTGATATTTAAACAATATCAGCCATAATTTGAGCAATATTGCACATGCCTGAAAGAAAAATAACGTGTAGGTATATTTTGTATATTTTTAATGGCTATTGTTGTGCGAATAGATAATTTCATGATGCATAATATGTTAGTGGTTTAACTAAATAAGATGTAACAGTGATTATCTAAATTAATGCAACACAATACACGCAAAGGGGTGCTGGTGGCATAATGGTTTGAACTTCCAGACGGTAAAGGTACCACTGATAGGGCATTTGGGTGAGTACTTGTCTCTCAACTGCTGCTCTTCACGGATGGGTCAAGTGCAGAGGTCATCATTTTCGTTGTGGTGCACTGTGTGCTGTGGTGTGTTCACAATGACAAAAAAATAATCACTCACATTTAGGAACCCAAAATATTGTATTAATAGAGCACACGGTAACTCATGCATTAATATTAAGACTCACATATCCTACAATAAACATATTATAAACCATTTTATTATAACTCAAGCTGATTCGTGAAATTTCTTTTATCTTCAAAGTGCCTGCTGGCGAACTAAAGTTAAGAATTAAGAATTAAAACATTGAGCCAAAGTAATAATAATTAAAGTTATAAATTACAGAAGAACCCTGAGATGTGCACCCATAGTCCGCGGGATAGGCTCCAGTTCCCCCCACGACCTCGGGTGGGATTAAGCGGTTCAGGTAATGACTGAATGAATTCATAAATTACAGAAGATCTTTTTCAGGACGATACTGTAAAATGGCGGTGCATCAGACGGTTATTTCAGGAGTCCATGTCAGGAATGGTGCAATATAAGTGCTGCCCATCCTGTAAGTATGAAAGATTAAAAATTAAAACAAGAGCAAGAGATTAGATTTACTGAACATATTATTGCTCCTATTGTAAAAGTTGGATGTTTTGGTGTTTAACGCATACTATTCTTGAGGATTTCTAATCATTCTAATGATGAGAAAAAATAAGACACTGTTCATTTATGTTCATGTGACAGACACATATTTACCTGAAAAGCCTCACAGTGAGGATTTATGTCTCCACTAGGGTCTGAATATACAACACAGTAACATTTATTTCGCTATATGTCTGAAAGTGCTAACATTTATTTACTTATCATATTATAAATTAAGGAATATAAAATAATTTTAAAAACAATTTTTACCTGAAGGCATCAGATGCATGCTTACTGAGCTTATCAATGAGTAATTTGCTTTACTTTTTGAACCAGTCTAAATGGCACAGAAGAGAAAGTTTGAAAAGCTACATAAAATTGTGTTATTAATCATAGCAATCATAATAGCTCGCAAACATAATTTTCAGAAATTACAGTATTGTTTTTCCTTTCAGTTATTTTTACTTACTTCCTCTGGCTGAGCATCGCTGTTCTGTAATAACAGCAAAAATCACATGGATGTTATATATTCTTGAGTAATTATACAATTTATCCATATGACATACATACCCAATTGCAACTGTCATCGTTGACATTCAGTTTACTTAAAATACAGAAAAAACGTCATTATGATGTTGCATTAAACATGCTACATTTCATGCAATGATATTTGTAAAAACAATACAAATAAGCATATATTATTTTTATGCATATTATACTGCATTTTCTCACCTTTGAGTTCTCTGTTTGTCTGCAAAAGCATTGAATATCAGGTCAAGTTTTTGTTTGCTAAAGAATTAAGCATTAAATAAGCCATATGTGTTTAAAAACCTTAAAAGCTAAACTGGCAAACTTACAGGTAAACTTGCAGAGACAGACGGTCAATATTACAATCAGAAAGACGCCACCAGCAGAGACTGATATGAAGATAACAGCCCATGTTGCTGCAATAAGCCACAAATAGAACTGCATTATCGTCCCAAGTTTCTAAGTTATCATTTTAACACCATATTTGCAAATCAACTTAAAAAATGTAGCACTATAGCAATGGTATAACCGCAAACCAAAAAAGCCAAATCAGTAAAATCTATAAATGTAACTCATGACATGGGAAGTATGTGGGTATAGAGTTTCACCTGAGAGTTTCCCACGATTGTGTTGGTTCTTGATGTGGGTTGTTGAACTGGGTGGTTTGGTAGCTGTTGAGAGGAACATAGTTCACATTTATTTCAGGCGAAAAAGAATGTGTCATCATCCATTTCTCGATCAAAAGTTTTGCTAATGAATAAAATAAAGGTTACATTTCTAAAGAGCTTCTCCAAAGCCCAAAAGTTATGCCAGAAATGTTTGTTGCTTGATAGCACTATTCAAGATGTAACTTACAGGATTTAGAGTGTGCTTCTTTTCTCCAAAGGACAAACTGGAGCTAGATGAAGATAAATATTTTTGTTTAGAAGGGTTTTATTCTGGATAACTAAATAAATTAATAAAGGAATGATCCAAACCATGGGTCAAAAACTGAGCTGTGAACCAAATCGTGGATCTAAAGAGCCATTACAACCTTAATGCTCACCCTAACTATAACACAGAAGATAATGATAGAGGTTTAACATATGGAATACACTAACCTTTTGTAGAGACTGCTTTTCAGTTGGTGTTGTAGATTTTTTAGTTGGTAAAGGAGGGATAAAGTCTGGTATAAAGATTAAGCACAACTAATTCTAGTAAAGCATCACTTTAAACATGGAAAATGAACCATATTGATTATCTAATAAAACACAAATTAAACAAATCTTGAGGCACTTACTTGTAAGACTGTACATGTCACTGAGTGGAGAGGTGATAGAGAAATGAGTCTAAATAATAATCACAACTTACATCGTGGCTGCTCTCTTCAATTGCACGATTGGTCATAAAATTCTTATGTGCTGTTGAACCACAGAGTCTTTCATTTTCAGTGGCTGCGAGTGTTGTCGCATAATAAATATATAAGGTTTCCAATGTGGAAGCTACATTTAACATTGAGTGAGTCCTCCGCTGGTATTTTACAAACAAATGTAAACATCTTACGTTGGTCATCATAGGTGACATTTATTTTAGGTTTTTTATCTGCAGATCAAGATTAATAACATACAGGATTGTTATAATAAATAAAACAAACTGTCAATCAAATGTGGGACTTGCTATAAAGATTTTTTCAATTTGAAAAATTCTTTTGTTTGGACCCTACCCAAATAATTCCAACTCCAACAGGAGAAGAGTGAGAGAATTTATCTCTTGTGTTATTTTTTGCAGGTAGTAGCATACAATGTTTGCTGGTTCATTCGAACTAAAAACTCCGGTCCGTCCTGTCCATCGAATCAATTCAGAGCTATTAAGTGAGAGACTACAGCGTGGAGGAACTTTCAGATTTTTCTTTTCTTTCTCTGGGTAGAAATAGCAGTGAACTACATTTGAGTTTGGAACTTCACACAGTAGCTGTACTGAGCCTCTTTTCGATGAAGACAACAGGAGTCGAGGAGCATCTGTTATAACATTAAACAGACCAACCATCAAATAAATAAATCCTGGAAATGTCTGTACACAGACAAAAGTAATGTGAAGATTACAGAGCATAAATCACTGGGCATAAAACTTAAGCCAATGAATGGAGAATCATCTTAATGCTGTTTTGCATAATAGATATCAAACAGGAGAAAATTGTAACATGATTATAGTCATCAAATCATAGTCATCATGGGAATAGTGGCCAAATTTCTATCTGTATTATCAAATTATTTATTAAAATGCCAAAAACGTAAAAAAAAAGTCATTCACATACCCGAAGTTATATTTATGAAATGAGATACTAACCGTCTGGAATTTATTTGTGGTGTACAATAAAAAACCCAATCCATTTTATTTCTAAAATAAATTTTGTGATGAAGAATGATACCAGCATCTTACCCAGATGTGCTTTAGGAACTGGAGTGGATTGAAATGAGTTCATATATTCACCTACAGTGTAGAAATATATTAGGTTTTCCGGTTCAGAATGATAACTTCATTATTTTGACATATTCGACAAAGTAATGTTATTTATTTTATCAAACATTAGAATATAAAAGTAATAGCTCTCAACAAGAACACATCAACCACTTAAAAATACTTACCATAACAATGAACTTGCAGAATCAGTTGAATAAACAGGAGGCTTAAAAGGTCCATTTTGAACTCACCAGATGAAATGAACATTTCGTTCTCATCTCACACAGGACAGTTTCAGGAAATGCATCAATGAAGCACTAAACCCACCCTCCGTTTTATCAACACTTTCCCACAGCACAACATCACAACCTTTTATTAACCAAATTAGAATTTGCTTTCGAAAGCTGCATGTCTTCTGACCACACTGTGATATATTCAGCGGTTGGTTATAGCTTCTGACAAGTGCATGTAGAGGTAAAATGGTGGGAGTAAGAGAAATAAATGCTGTCAGGCAAGTTCTATTAAACATGTAGGATGTCTCATTGTATTTATTTCATTTTAGAGAATTCTAGTTGTGTAATTATATATATTATCTACATTTTGTCTGAGGAGTTTGTGGGTTATCCCGGAAAATTATGAACTCAAGCATTCACTTTGAAAGGTAAAAACTGCAACGGCCCCTTGTATAACTAAAGTGTGGTGCGAACCAGGGATGCACAATATGGGAATTATTGGCCAATGCCGATATTCGATGCTGATAAATGAGGAAGTCAGAGTTGAGCGTGATCGCAGGCAGAGTCAAGCACGCAAACAGAAGATATTTCGCTCAGCAATGTTTTACTGCACGCTAAGAATTTTGGCACAAAAATAGCGCCCTAATTTTGACCATTCTAAAGCAGAGTCGAGTGCGCAGCAAGAAAAAGCCACTTCCCGCCCTATGTGGTGTACCAAGTCTAATAGGCCATACATATGTGCAGCATTAGTTCCATGTTCGTTAAACAGGTGACTTCCGGCGTGAATAACTTTGCCGATAGCGGGAAACCTCTGTCTGTAAATGACAAATACTTTCAACAAATGGCGTTTTACAGTAGGTGTCTGCGGGAGCTCCGCCTGCATCTCTGTTTTCGATGTCCGCTGGATCTGCAAGTCGTAAACAACACCAGATAGCAGACTGGACAGTAGTTTTCGGTTATATGCCTCCTCTTACACTGATAACTATTTGGATAAGTAGTTATCCGCTAGCTAAGTTACCTCAGCTAACATGACCTGATTTCTGTGGGTTGATAGAAAAACATATCTCTGGTAACTTGTTTGCTATTTTTTTCTGATTTATGTCAATTATGTAGTTTGTCACAATCAACCAAGCACACCTTAACTAATCCTAGCTGGCAGACTGGGATTTTTTCAGCGTAATACCACGTGCTGACATTAGTGTAGTGGTATAGTAAGTTCACCATATCAAGTTAGCCCGCTGACACCTACACTGATCGTAACGTCGGCTGGCAGAGGCTGGTGTTATTTAGCATTTGTTTCATTGGTTTGTTATGACTTTTGGTGAACGTGTTGTCACTCATTTTTCACCCGTATCAAATACAGACAGGATTACTATATTTAAGCATTCTGCACACGATTATGATTTTGAAAATAAACAAACAAAACATAGACATTAATACTATTATTAACTTAAGAAATGAATCTCTTTTTTTGTTTGATATTATTACCAGATATTATCAGACCGACCGGGGAAACCACTGTCATTCACTAGATGCTTACTGAAGTGAAACGCGGAAGTGTCTAACTCTGGTTTCCGGTTCGAATGTTGGCCGTTCCGCATCTGCAACATGGGGCGCGTGTGACACCCGACGAACACTACCTAGTGTGTAGAGAGCCGTTAAGCTACAATCCGGACTATTTCCTGAGATGCATACTACCTCTTAGAAAAGTATGATAAGAGCACCTTACCTACCATACTATTAAGTGTGTGGCTCGGGTCACAGCCCATGTCCGTATTCGCTAAGTGAGGAAAACACGCAGTTTAGTTCACACAATTCATACACTACCTGCACCCGGGCGTGCGCGCAGCCAGAGTTGACACGTTCCACTGCGTGCTCAGAATTTTGGCACACAATAACGTCATACATTTTAAGACAGAATGCGCCTGTTGTATAAAATCCCACCTCGGAATTTGGACGTGTTTGGCATAAGCACAAATCTTTCCGACGTACAATGCACGTGTCATCAAATAAAAGCCGGACATATCGGGCAAATCAAAGCATTAGTCCAATGTTGATGATTTGAGGTAAATGCAGGTGTGCTCTGTGTAATGGAAATTTGATTGTCACCTCTATTATATGATTTAATTCTTGATTTAACAATATGTTGATTGAATGTTTATGTGTGACCACCCGTATGACACAAGGCTTAATTTTTCAAAAATATAATTTGTACTTTTTTAAATATTAAAAATACTAAGCCTTGTGACATATGTAGGACAATAGTCTCTATGCTGTACAATTGGTTTGATGTCATCAGGTCACATGGTTTAGGATCGTAATGGATTTATATGCATTTTTAAGGTATTTTATCAATATTAAAAAGTATGAAAGAAATTTTTGAAAAATCAAGCCTTGTGACATATGTAGAACAATAGTCTCTATGCTGTGCAATTGGTTTGATGTCATCAGGTTACATGGTTTAGGAGCGTAATGGACTTGTATTTTGAATGTTAAATGAATGTTGAATATCAAACTAACTTATCGGTTTATAGAAGGATGTTTAGAAGGTTAGTTATAGAAGGACGTTTAGAAAGTCACATAAGAAATTATGAAGGGGCAACACTCAAAAAAAGAACGTCTAACTGGTATGTGTGGGAAGGGTGAAAAACAAGAGAAATACTGTGTATAACCTTTATAAACGGTCACAGTGAGACTCGACCTTCCCTTGTACAGAAAGAGCTTCCCATGTAAATAAAATATACATGTTATTTTGTCAACTGCGATGTTTTTCGTGTCATCTCTGGGCCTGACCTGTAATTGTTAGAGATTTGGGGTGGCGAGCAGATTTTGCCGCGACACTGCAGTGCAAATTTCTTGATGTCCAGTAATACCCTCTCCAGGGTGGGTAAAGTAATGCAACAACACTATCGGTCTGAAAAAAAATATTTAAAGGTTATTTCAAGTTAATTAAAGTACAACAGTATTCTGAAGTTTCATTCATGGAGGGCAAGGGCACTGGTCTGTCTGTTTAACTCTTACATCAAGATAAAACAAGATGTGTCTGTACTGATCATTCTGTTGAACTGTGTAACATACCACAGGATGTGGTAAGAGATGTCCCCAATGGTTTATTTTCTTTTCCTTTTCTGCAAAGCAGAGATTTGTATCAGCAATTAGCCATTGAAAGCTGGGCTTTATTTTCTCTTCTTTGCCCCATCATTTAAAGTGCTATTTAAGGGACTCAGTTAGGAATTTGCAAAGAAGTTGCACAAGGAGGCTGCATATTTGCAAGTTGAATCAAGAAAACAAACTGTATAAATATATCCATTTTTAAATGTGCATGCACAGCTATGTAGTCTTTGAAAAGTAGGAGCTTGCACTCGAAATGCAACACTGTTTAACTCTCTGTAGACTTTGGGTAGTTACAAACGGTTTTACCATCAGAGAGTGTGTCAATTGTGTGACGATTCAGGAAATAGATTTTCCACAACAGCAGCCAAAGAGTAACAACATCAATCAGAAGAACAAGAGAAAAAGAGCAACCCAGAGTTCAGAAAAATAATTCTAGTAAAATAAAATATATATTAGTAAAGTAGGTGAAGACAAAGAAAACAGCAAGCCTGCAAATTTCCCTTCTCAGATATCAGCATCATGGGGGATCTTTGGATTTTGAAACTCGTATCTGTCTTGGCTCTTTGTCTTACGTGGTCTCGCACATCAGGTTTGCTTGTTTTCTCTTGTTTTTCTAATGTCTACCTCAGCGGTACCTTTACTGGTCTGCGATTCAAATCGGCGACCCTCCAAAGACAGGGCGAACGCCCTAGACATATTTCATATAATTCATATAGAAATATCAGTATGAAAAAAAAAACATTTAAATACTACCACCTGTTATTCGCACGTATTTAAGTCGTAAATACATAAACAGGAAATTGCCTTATTACACACATTATAGCTTTGTTTTATAATGCAGTTTTTGCATTAGCAAAATAACGATAAAAATTTTAAAATATACTCTCATCAGACAACAGGAAAAACTGTAATGAAATATTATACACTCATATAAACATATCACTAACACTGTATGCAATGCAGTTACGAAATGCTGTAAAAATGTTTTTTTGATGCTCACGAGACAACACCACGCAGCTATGCAAAAGAGAACATCTTTGGTAGGCATCCGCCCTGCAGACCCCAAAATGTTCGCATATGTTAAATCTCTTATTAGGTGTTAAAGATGTAAGTTGAAAGATGTTGAAAGATGTAAGTGTAATTGTATCCTCATAACAATGCAAAGTGAGGCCTACCCACAGATTAGTTCACAAAGTTAATAATTAAAAAATAATAATTGTCATTGTCAACTTAATTTTTGTATTTTTATATTTCATATGTTTGGGGGTAGAAACATCAGTAGGATTCCGGAATGAGACTGTTGAAAATGGCACCAATGTATCATTAGCATGCAAGCTGAGCGCTGGATGGAACAACCTGATTTACATCATCTGGAACATTAGCCTTAAAAGCAAGTACTGCTTAATTAGTATGGCTGTAAATGATAAGAACTACAGCACCTGCAATGATGGAAAGCAGCTTTTGAGAACTTCCAGAGGCGAATATGTCCTTTACATCCCACACTTCTCCAGGAAAGATGAAGGAATTTACACCTGTGACGTGTCCTATCATGCAGGAGGATATGTAGAAACAATCTATGTGTCTTCATGGTGTAAGTAAACTGACATTAAGACATGTCAAGCAGGAATGGACATCATTTATAAAATGTGTATTTAATAAAACAATGTTACATTACAAATGGGATTTTGGAATCTGCTTTGATTAGGGATAAGTGCAAAAAGTATGTATTCCTTTATTATTTTAAAAATAAGTACAGTATTTTTGACATATTTGGCAAATGTTAACCAGTTTTCAAAATTCCTTCATCATTGCATTCAGAATTTAATTTTCAGAAAGTAATCAATATGTTGTGTATAAATAAACTGAATACAGCATCAATGTATCAAATAACTATTTGTTATATATTAAAAATATTTTGATGTGTCTCTTAACTACTACACGTGTAAATTTGCTTCCTCTTTTGACTCACAGTGTATGTTTTCACGCATTATTAATTTCCACTGGGCACTAGGCGTTCATCTCAATCCAAACCTTGATTATCCTGAAGCCTCTTTTAACAATATAAAAAACACATTTTTAATAAACTACCTATTTTCAACCTATTTGCAGCCAAATTAAAATGTGCCAGGATAAAAATGCACACTCTTATTATTATTGCTGTTTGAATTAGGCAGAAGTCCTTTAATTAGGATTGGACATTTTAATGATGATCATGTGCATCAGAGAAATATGAAGTTTGAAATGTTTCTCTTTCTGACTTTAGGCCGCCCACAGATGTCTGGCTGGCTAGAAATGGAGAAAGGACAGGTTTTTGCTGTGTGTAAGGTTGAGAGGACCAATCTGGCACCTTCCATCCACTGGAAAACACCTTGTTCCAACTCCTCACTCATCAGAGAGTCAGTTAAGACTGAGCAAGGGCTTTACACAGTGAACAGCCGCTTGTACCTGCCTCAATATTGCGACTTCTCTACAAATATTACCTGTGCGGCTAGTTTTGGCGACACCAAAGAGTTCACAGCTCAAACAAGTTCATTTATGTTTCCAGGTTGGCACTTTTGACATTTACTTTACAGAAGAAGAAAAAAAACCCAACTTAACCTTGGTGTCCCCTATTGGTTGCCTGGAAGAATGTCCTGGGGATATATACATATACTGTACATACATATAAACATTTAATCATTTAATATCCACTTTTAAACTTCGAAATAAATAAATGGAATGGACAGTTTGTGGCCCAGTGTTCACAAGTTGACATGCAAATGCCTGTATTGACCCTGACTAAGTTAAACATTTTCTTTACAGAAAAGACTATTCCAATTCCAACACATTTAATTTTTTGGGCTCTTTTTGCCATCTTGATCGTCAAGATTGGCCTCTCTCTCATGACTTGCAAACTCTTACAACTAAGGTAAGATGTCTTTGTTGATGACGGATTGAATATGTTGGAGTTACTACTCATTGCTGCTCATGTGTCCCTGTAACCAACAGTTTAATGTTTAACTGAAAGTTTGTTAGTTAATAATAATTTTATTCAGACGTAAGAAATCTTCTGTAAAATTTTAATCATAAACCTAGGTGCAATTGTGGGAAATTTTGGAGCAGTGACAAGTGTGTTATATTTGCATTCCTCCAGGACAGTATACTAACTTTACTGGAGAAGGGTCACTTGTGGAAGACAAAAAGACATGGATAAGTGCAGAATATGCAATATTTCCAGTGGAAGATCATTCTTTGTGATGAATTCAAGCTCCAAAAAATATGCAGAACACCAAAGTAAAGTTATTCATTAGCAAGCATATTTACAAACGTTCTTGAAATATTGAAAACCTGCTAGTAAAGCTATTAACTTAAATGTTTTCTCTGGGTAATTTGTTATCAGTTTGGCAAATGCTCACCATTGTCATGAGATGTTTAGTGCACTGAAATGAAAGCTTTGAGCGTTGAATGGCATGGCTAGCGTTGCATGGCTATACAGTATATACAGTGGGGGAAATAATTAGTTGATCCCCTGTTGATTTGTAAGTTTGCCCACTTACAAAGAAATGGAAAGTCTTTACTTTTTATAGTAGATTTATTTTAATGAAGAGAGACAGAATATCAACCAAAAATCCAGAAAAAAACACTACATAAAAGTTATACATTGATTTGCATTTTATTAAGAGAAATAAGCATTTGATCCCCAAGCAAAACACAACTTAGTACTTGGTGGAGAAACCATTGTTGGCAAGCACAGCGGTAAGACGTTTCTTGTAGTTGGTCACCAGGTTTGCACACATCTCAGGGGGGAATTTGGCCCACTCCTCTTTACAGAAACTCTCTAAGTCCTTTATGTTTCTTGTCTGCGGCTTGGCAACTCGAAGCTTCATCTCCCTCCACAGATTTTCGATAGGATTAAGGTCTGGAGACTGGCTAGGCCATTCCATGACCTTAATGTGCCTCTTCTTTAGCAACTCCTTTGTTGCCTTGGCTGTATGTTTTGGGTCACTGTCATACTGGAAGACCCATCCACGACCCATCTTTGGTGTTCTGGCTGAGGGAAGGAGGTTCTCGTACCAAATTTTATGGTACATGGCCCCATCTATTGGCCCCTCAATGCGGTGTATTCATCCTGTACCTTTAGCTGAAAAACAGCCCCAAAGCATTACGTTTCCACCTCCGTGCTTGACTGTAAGGATGGTGTGCTTTGGGTCATACTCAGTATTTCTCTTCCTTCAAACATGGCGGTTGGAGTTGATGCCCAAGAGCACGATTTTGGTCTCATCTGACCACAGCACTTTCTCTCATGCCTTCTCTGAATCATCTAGATCTTCACTGGCAAACTTAAGATGGGCCTGTACATGTGCCTTCTCGAGCAGGGTGACCTTGTGGGCACTGCAAGACTTCAATCCATTACGGTGTAGCGTATTACCAATGGTATTCTTGGTGACAGTGGTCCCAGCTGCCTTCAGATCATTAACACGCTCCTCCCGTGTAGTTGTGGGCTGATCACTCACCTTTCTCATAATCTTCCTCACCCCATGAGGCAAGATCTTGCATGGAGCTCCAAATTGAGGGCAACTGATGGTCATCTTATGTTCCTTCCATTTTCGAATAATCATACCAACAGTTGTCACATTCTCAGAGAGCTTCTTGCTGATTGTCGTGTAGCCCATTCCAGCCTTGTCTAGGTCTACAAACTTGTCCACTCAAGCAGCACTACGCGCACCAAAACGGAGACCGCGCACTTTCCATGAAAGAAAGGACGTACTGCAGATTTACGATGATAACGAGTTGATAAAAAGGATACAGGTTTGATTGTGAAGGCATTCTTTTTGTTACCGACCTAATTAGGAACAGAATACAATCACCCACATCATGTAACAATGCACTTACTGCTGAACTGAAGGTGTTAATAATGCTGCGTTTTTTAACAACTGGAAAAATGCAGCAGTGTTCCAGTGACGACTTTGGTCCCTCGCAATCTACAGTCAGCAGAGCCGGGAAAAGCACTCTGATGGCCTTGACTGCACCGAACATAGTGAAGCAGTTCATCGACTTTCCTACAGAAATCCAAACCATACAGCAGAAGCAAGCCGCTTTTATGAGGATTGCAGGCTTCCCCTTGTATAACAAGTGCAATAAATGTTAAACATTTTATTTCCTGATTCACAATGGTTAATATAGAGCACACAAGGCTTCAAGAGCTGTGGTAGAGAGAGGAATCGGACAGTTGAAAAGGCGATTCCATATCCTTCACAAAGAAATTAGACTTTCCCCTCTTTGTGCAAGTCAAGTCATCACAGCCTGTGGTATACTCCACAATATCTGCAAAGCTCGGAATCTTCCACTGCCAGCTGATGGTGACGGCGATGATGACAGTGACTCTGACAGTAATGGTACCAGCTACGACATGCAGGTTGTTACAGAGAGATCAATAAGGGACTGCATTGCCAATGCTCATTTTGGGTGTGTCCAGCGTGCACAAACCCTCGGCCTGGTGAAAGAGAAGGTTCGACTAAGGGGCTGGAGGAAGCTTTGTGAGCTGTTTGGTGCGATGGCACAGCAACATCGCTACTGTGATATAAAGAATAAATGAATCATTTAAATGGAATTAAGTGTCAAATTGCTTTAATTCACACATAGAATAAAGGAAGTCAGTGTTCATTTTATACCATGGGCATTTATTGCATACCTTCTTTGAAACTCCTTCAGTTTCAGCAGTGCTGGATCTTGTGCACCTGCAATCCTGCAAATGGATTCATCTGAGGTCTCCAATATCTCCTCTACAATCTCTGCAGTTTCAGAGAGAGGTTTACATGGAGGACCCCCACCTGTGTGTCAAAAAGAGAAACAAGGAAATAAAATATCAGTTATTATAGTGAAGGTCATGTGAGGTATGAGTAATGACAAACCTGTAGCTTGCATGCCTGCTTTGTAAGCTGCAATTTCTTTCGCGAGGTGGATAAAACATTATACCACCTTTTCTCACAATCCTCAGCTGAACGCCTCCCAAGCTTTTCTTTTCCCCTTGATGGTTACAGTTGGGCCAAACTTGCCTCGCACTACCTCCTTCCATTTGAGCACCAACTGTGCCAAGAGCACTGTTTCGTCTGCTGTCCAGTTGGGTTTCTTTTTAGACTCCATTGTTTTGCTATGACTTCTGCCTTTGACCCGTAATATATACACAACATGTGCATCTATTTGTGGAAATTGATTGGTGACGTGTTTGGTAGATTTTAGTACAAACAATTAATGGTATAATCGCAAAAAGGTGTTCTGAATGAAGCCCTAGATGAAGGGTTTGATGTCAGTAATATATTCACTGTGCAGCTCCTTTATTGGTTGAACTCAGTATTTGGGGCGGGGTTTTATTTGTAGTCCTCATTTCACCACACGTAAGTTGTGGCTCTTTCGGCACTTAGGAATCGGGTTTAGACTTTGCTGAAAGTTATTTTTAGCAGCTTTATACAACGCTCTTAGCTCCTACTTTTTGCTAAGAATTAAGTCAAAGTGTACGACCACTCTTGAGACCAATCTTAAGAAGTTTTATGCAGGCAGATGTCCTGCTGATCTCGATACCAGTAACTGCGCAGATTTAGAAGTAGCTTCTCAAGCCATCGGATCGGTGAGTAAATGACTTTATTCTTTAGGTTAAGCAGTTAAATGCGCGCTAATATTACCCATTATCCGTATTTAACTGCTTTTTTGTTTTGGAAGACGTGTCGCGGGATTTACTTTCACTTTCACTTTCAAGATTAAAACACGTGTAACACATTTCTAGAATGATGAGAAACTCAAATATAACTTATTTACCTTTAATTTCATTCACTTCAGATTAAATGAACGTTCTTAGATCGCCTGTTTGATGGCCTTTTATTAAGAATAAATAATAATTTATTAGTAATAAATCCTAATAATTTGGTATATGATAGGGTGACCAGACGTCCTCTTTTCCCCGGACATGTCCTCTTTTTGAGACCTGAAAATTGTGTCCGGTCGGGGTTTTAGAATTGTACGGGATCTCTAAATGTGAATTACAGAGACGAAGCGTCTATCTTCGGCACCTTTTTGACTATTTAAATCAAATACCTAATGGCGGCCGCGTCCCAAACCACTGGCAGCTCGCAGATTCGGACGCAAGCGAGCACACGCACAAAAGATCCAGAACCACTTCAACGACACAAAAGACTCTCGCAGCTTATGGCAGGGCATCCAGGCTGTCACTCAGTACAAGCCAGCACCAAGCAGCTGCGAGGGGGATGCCACACTCCCTGAGGAGCTGAAGAAGTTCTATGCACGGTTTGATGCACTGAACAACACGCACACGACGAAAGCCACGCCTCCCACCACCGACCAGATCATCTCTCTGCCTGCAGCTGACGTGAGAAGAATCTTCACCAAGGTCAACCCACGAAAGGCTGCCGGTCCAGACAACATTCCAGGTTGTGTGCTCAGAGACTGCGCTGATCAGCTGGCTGAGGTCTTCACAGACATCTTAAACACATCACTGAGCCAGATGACTGTCCCAGCATGCTTCAAATCCACCACCATCATCCCAGTGCCAAAGTGTCTTCTGTATCCTGCCTGAATGACTACCGTCCCATTGCTCTGACTCCCATCACCATGAAGTGCCTTGAGAGACTTGTCATGGCACAGGTGAGAAGCAACCTCCCCCACTCACTGGATCCGCTGCAGTTTGCCTATCGCACAAACAGGTCAACTTAGGACGCCATATCCACTGCACTTCACCTTTCCCTCTCTCACTTGAACAATAAAGACTCTTATGTTCGATTGCTGTTCATAGACTTTAGTTCAGCATTCAACACCATCATTCCCCAAAGACTGTGTGTGAAACTGAGTGGATTGGGACTGAGCACCTCACTTTGCAACTGGATACTGGATTTCCTGTCAGAGAGGCCTCAGTCCGTCCGAATTGGCGACAACGTTTCCAGCACCATCAGACTGAGCACAGGAGCTCCTCAGGGTTGTGTTCTCAGTCCACTTCTGTTCACACTCCTGACCCATGACTGCACCGCCCTGCACAGCTCAAACCACATCATCAAATTCGCCGACGACACGACCGTGGTGGGACTCATCAGCAACAACGATGAGTCAGCATACAGAGATGTGGTTCAGCGGCTGGCTGCCTGGTGCAGTGAGAACAACCTGTCGCTGATTGTAGACAAAACCAAGGAAATGATTGTCGACTTCAGGAGAACTCGCCCCACCCACACACCCCTCAGCATCCACGGTTCCATGGTTGAGACTGTCTCCACTAGATGTAGAATGAGCTGCAGTAGCATTGTAGTACGTCCACAGTCCACAGTTATTTTGGTGAAAGTAACTCAAAAGTAATGCAGAAGTGGTGTAAGAGTACCAGTACCAGTAACACTGTAATGTAACCAATAACTTTGAAATAACAGAAGAAATCTATATTACATTTTGAAGTAATTCCAGTAACTTCCCCCAACAGTGATGACAAAGTTTCTTTTGGACTTTGAAATACAAAATAGGAATATATATATATATATATATATATATATATATATATATATATATATATATATATATATATATATATATTATATATATACTTTCGGTTTAAAATGTGTTGGCTAAAATCTGGGCCCGAAGCTAAGTGTCCTCTTTTTCACAAATTTAAATCTGGTCACCCTGCCTACACCTTGGTGAAGTGAATCAAAATGAAAGCATGAAAAGGTTAGGACTGTGTAATTAGTAAATGGTGAGAACAAAACTCATATAGAAGTAATTTTGTTATTAAAGTTTCAAAAGATAAAATATAATATCTTTATAAAAAATGTTTAATAATGATATTTCACTGTTTCATCTTCCTTTTGTTAATGCCAAAGAATAATTAAATTTGCTTTAAGACATATTTGCAAATTTAGAGGAATTTATTTGAGAGAGGTATCAAGTGATAGTTATTAAAATTTTGTTAAACAGTTATGTAATGTTGGGATTGTACTTTCCACTTTTATTACTTTTTTACTGTAATCTGTGGGGATCTTAGGATAGGACGGTGCGATGTGTATGATATATGATATCTTCTTCTTCTGATATACAATATATAATTTATTTCCAGGACTTGTGACAGGAAGGTGAGAATGGGGCAGTCCAACACCACACATGTAGCCAATGCTACATATAAGAAATTGAGAGTTTACTACAATTCTGAAAAAATGATTCTTGAGGAGCTTGTGATTGAGACGCAGACTGGGTTTCCGGAAACATCGACTGGAAACTACAGCACCAAAATGGTTTTTAAACGTGACTCAAGGTTGCGGTACATCAAAGTTCCTCCTCGAGACTTCATCAAAATTCATGAAGAGGGGGCCATATACATCAGTGTGCTTGTGGAGGACGATAAAGATGAGACGACTTGCAGGGAAGTAATCTGCCGCAACTTTTACATTCCCTTCAACAGATCCTTCATTGTGACACAAAATGAAACTGTCAAATTCCAGATGTATGGTGGAAACATTTGGGTTGATGAAAGTGGATTAAACCATTATACTTGAATCAATGAAAAATGAACAGATTTCTTCCATTGCATAATTTTTGTTTGCTAATTTAGTTAAAATTCAAATGAAATATATATCATGAACTTAAATTTTAACTAAATTGCCACAAATGCAAATATGCTGGGAGCAATGAATAATTCAAGCAAACTATCTCGCAAATATGAGCTGAACCAGTCAAAGAAAATAAAATAAAATCACTAATATGGACTGATGGAAGCAACAGAGAGAATAAAATAGGGAGGCAAATTTTAATTCCATTCTGCTTTTTCATGTCCTTACTATCTTGTGAGGGCGCTTTTGAAAGACAGAAAAACACATTTATACATACTTCAGGTTTTACTATTTGTATTAGCTGGAAGTGTTCATATTTAGCATTATAAGCAGTTTTTTGTTTCATTCACTTTACCAAGCTTTTTAGTAATACACCACACCACCAGTATATTTGTCTTTGAGTTAAACTTGTGAAAACAGATCATTAGAATCACGTCCAGTAATTCTCAAAGTGTCTTGGCATTGAGTTGGCTTTCATGTTTACAAGATAATTTATGGTGTTTGTCCATGAAGTAATGTATGTTATTTTGAAAAACCAGACTTCAATGTAATATAATGGGATTGTGATGCATGTCATTGTATATTTTCACTTTTGTGTTGTATTTGTCTGATTAATGTGCTTACACTTAATTGAGTGCCATTATTATTGGCCAATATAAGCTAAGATGCAATAAATCAGTATCAGTGTTGACGACAATTAAATGACAAAAAGGAAATGAATAAACAGATGGAGGATTTTTGTTCATGTTACGTGTTTTGTGCTTGTGTAGTTTGTCTTTTATTTCAAATCAACACTGGTCCTAAATATCATCAACTGATCTCGCGTACTTATTTTTGACTGCCTACCCAAGAATATACTGTATTCTTTTCCAGAACAACGTACTCAGCAAATTCATACATATCTCTTCAATAGTGAGAGCTTTATGTACTAAAGTAAACCTCTATAAACATAACATTCTGAATTGTAATTATTTGGAATTGTAAGTAATTATTATTTCATGCTGACAATTCCTTAATACAAAGGACAGACTCAGTTGCCCTAACAACCTATAAAACAGTGATCATAATGCTTGAAAACAAAATAAACAAGGACAAAAGAGGTGTTTAACCAAACGTAAGAAAAATATAAACAAACTAATAAATAAAAGAGACATTAAAGGGATGACTAACATCAATACAGAACAAACAAGACATTAATTGCTGTTTTCAGCATAACTTTGTACCTTTGTGCCTTAGAGATTACTCCAAATGACTGTTTACTCAAAGTGGTTGGTTTTGCAGCATCCATAATTTATATGACATGCAGATCCAGAAAGGGTCTTGTTTGTTATGAGTTTCAGCTCTGAGCTTTCACTTTCAGAGAACATTTTTGATTTCCTAAAATCTTTTAATTGCAATTGCTTTGAGCAATATTCGTACAATAACGACACAATATGTGTAATATGCCATACAGGAACTATGCACTGAAATTTGCAACATTTTACCACGTTATACAGCTAAAAATGGTTACTAAAAAGTCTACGTTGACTGATAAGTAGCTTCTCTACTGACAAGCAACACAAACACAAACTGGACTTGTTAACAGAGGGACTGATGTTTTGAAGTGGACATTAACCAGGAGGACCGCTTGCACATTAAAATATGGTGAGGAAAATTGTAATTTTCCCTTCTTTACCACCAGCAGAGGGCAGTGTTAAATAGTGTTTGCTACTAAAGCCTGGTAAAAAGATGTAGAATTTTGTCCAGTACACGCTTTCTTTTATTTTATTTTCCAAAAAAACAAGAACCTTACAACAGATAAAAGAAAACTAGTATTTGCCACATAAAATGGTTGGCAGTTCTTGTTTTCTTTTCCCTTATCTAATTTCATCACGTTATTTTTCCTCTAAATCAAATATTTATTTCTTTAATGACTATTCATTAATGCTTCATGTTTGCATGCATCGTTGGCTAGCTAAAGGACTGTGCCTCATCAAGATTTATGTTAAGTTTCCAGGGATTTATTATTATTATTTTCCATTTTATTGTAAGGGGTTTTTTATTTATATGTGGTATAACTGCGATGGAAATTTCCCACCAAAGAGAAAATCTCACAGCTACTTTTAAAAGCGTTGACAAAACCGAGCCAGGCTTAAGCAGATTAGCCGCCGTGACTGCTCGCTTTCCCGCCGCTGACTCATCGTTGCCTCACGCTCAGCTCCAGAACCTCCAGAACCGGACCGAACCGCCTCACCGGGGCCGGGGACAATGGCGGCTCTGAGAGGAAGCAAAATCTCCCCACTGTTCCTCTGCGAAAACGTGATTTGTTTACCAGAGACCCAAGACAAACGACAGTAGGAGTGAGGTTATTAATGAATAAGCTGAACTTTTCATGGTTGGAGGTGTTTACTCAGTTCGCATCTCCATTTTGGGGCCTATTTTGCAAAACGCAAGATTTCAGACTATAACAGATGAATAAAGTTGCGTTCATATTACGTGACTTTATCTTATGGAAACCCATTTCTGTCACATGGATGAGGAAAAAAACACATTTATCCCAGATTTCAGACTTTTTATCTTGAAATTCTAACATAGTAAGTCGAAATTCTAACTTTTCTATCTCAAATTGCGACGTACAACATCAGAATTTCGAGATAGAAATTAAACGTAGCCGTTCTGAGATTGAAAAAAATAATAAATCAAAAATTCAACCTATTAACACAGAATTATGAGATAAAAGATCAAAATTCCGAATAAATATGAATTCTTAGATTAAAAGTCAGAATTCCTACTTAATAAGTAGGAATTTTGATATATATAAAATAATTTGGGGATAATTCTGGGATAAATGTTTATTGTTTTTTTCTCATCCAGGTGAGGGAAACAGGCTTCCATATTATCCAGATATTTCAACATAATAATTTGTTTTTTCAGTAGCTTATCAGAATCTTATTTTTAAATGATGTAACTTAAAAAGAAGCTTTTTTTAAAAAAAAAATCAAAAGCCCTTACTAAAATTTTAGGCTTCTGGCAAACAGTTGCTATTAACTGTTGCCATTAAATTGTAAGCAAGATCATATTTTTACATGCAAATTAGGTTTGTGGAACACTTGCAGTGGACTTCTAGCAAACTAAAAGTTCACTTCAAGTTTGCCATTACTGGCAGATTGTTTTGGCAAATAACTGGTGGCTGACAATAGCAGACTTGTGGCAACATATTCTGGCAAACCTCACTGTTTGCAACAAATTAACCGCAAACCTGGCACAAACATTTTGTTTTTGTAAGCATGGCAATATAGCAGAAAATCACTACATCGTTACACATTTTTTTTCCTTTACAAAGGGAAAACCTGCCTTTACCTGGTATTTTCAACTAGGTTTCTGATTGGCTGAATTTACAGAAGTGGCTCATGCTCATTGTATCACGGCACGCTGCTGATAGGCGCTGCAAGATGGAGTCGGAGGATGGAGTCCACCTTGGTGAAGATGGTAGCAAGAATTTGTGTCCATGAAATAGCTTCACTGAAGTAAGCAATTATTTCCCTCTTTGTATTGTATTAGGGTAGATAACTATTATATTGAAACAGTAGGTTGCCTGTAGCCTTTTAACCATGAGTAGCTTGTAGCTTGAAGATATTTAAAAGTAGCTTCCAGTCTTCATTTTGAAGCAGATCTTAACACTCCAATTAACAAAGACCAATGAACTTAAACATAATGTTTGCACCACTTCTTTATGAGCTGCCTACATCTCATATATACAAGTTGTTTAAGAAATATTTAATACATTTAATACATTTAACCAACAATAGAAATGACAAACACTGATCCAGCAAACTGATTTAAATTTAGGACACCAACTAAATTGTGTTCTCGATCCTTAACCAATTTCACAAGCAGCAAAACCCATAATAATTAACAAATTACCATCATCAACCAGGTAAAATCTGTACTAATAGTAAAGACTTTTCCAGAAAGGACACACAATGGCAAATGTTCTGAGAGAATTTTTATTGCAAGACCTGTTGCATCACATTACCACAGTTTTCATGCTCCACGACCTCACCTCTTTTTCACTTTGATCTTTTTACTGACAGATGCATTACAAGGACATGGTTTCACATTTACTTTCATGGACGCGTTGATCATACACTTGTTTTTGTCTTCGCAGCTGTAATCTCAGAACCCAATATTAAAGTCCCTTTCAAGATTTTGCTCCTTTCAAGGCTGCTTATGTAAGACTTTGAGGAAATAAACAGAAAACTAGAGCAACAGTTTCCTCCTTTTCCGTCTTCCCCGCCGTAGAACACTCTCAGATGTTAATCCAGACCCCTGCAATGTGAGGGAAGTCTAGAGCTGTCTTCAGATTTAGCACCAAGCGTCTTTTTTATTTATTTATTAGTTTACGAAAGTGTTCCGAGGGCCAGCCGATGACGTGCGTGAAATCTCTGCAGGGAGAGCTGTCAGGGGCTTTTAAATCACTCTCATCCTCCTCGAGTGTTAGTCATCCCTGCTTTTGATGGTCATGCTCAGGAATAAAGATCCATTTTGGAAATAAAATGGCAAAATTGCCTGGTTTAAATGACTCCCTTTCTACGTTGCCCTTTATTTCATTTAGTCATTTGGTCTGCATGCAGGTGGACATAGGTCGTCATTGCATCTGTACAATATGTAGAAGTCTGAAAAGGTTAAAAGGTTAACAAATAATAATAAACATATGGCAGTCTACCATAGTTCATAGGTATAATAGAACTGAGAAAGTCATACTTTGAATGACACAACTTCCTGTTCCTTAGTAGTTTAAACGTAGCGCATGAGAAGGGGAGCTACTTCCAACCAGCTGTATGCAAAGGTCTCGTATCTGACGCTAATGAATTTTCTGTTGCATATTGTGACATTTGAAAACTTGTCTACAAGCAGACGTGAAAACTGAGTCTTCCCAAATCCTATCTTTGGTCGGAGGTTTCTGAAATAATCTTTTTCAGTGAATTAAACCCTCCGTTTTTGTGTAAATGGAAGGCGAAAATGCATGGATATGTAATTGTTTTCCCAGATACCCAGCAGTGTGTAAACGGGGTCTCTGTCATTACAAGAAATACTTGACCCCAGAGTCTTAAAGTTAAGTGCTTTCATTAGTTTGTTTTCAAAATTTGAGCGTAATTTTCAAATCCTCATAATTTCAAAAATGTTAAAGTTATGTGGCGTACAATTCACCGTTCAGTTCGCTGTTGTACCAATTGAAGATTGGCTTAAAGAAAGTGCAAATTACACCACTAGTTAAATTCTGCCAATGAGTTCTGAATGCATTTTTTGTGGAACTTTAAGTAGTGTTATAATGCTAAAAATTATCTGCACAGATAATTTGTAATTCCAAATAAATAATATCTGAACATTTTCCAACCTCAAATAACGTAAATATTATTCCAAAAAGGTGGAACATGGTACATATGAAAACAACATGTGCCAACCCTTGACCTGACTGTAATAGAGGAATAAAAAGAGAGTGTGTGTTTTTATTTTTTTCCTAGCACACATCTCCTTTCCTGTTGAGGCCTCTGCACCTTTGTCGTGAATATGAGCCAGGACAGGTAAATAAACTGAGTCACATGAGCGTATTTGAGACAGTTAACCTTCAGTACGGATCAATTTACCGTGGCGTGAACCATTCACTAAAGCCAGGGCTGAATTTCTTTGATATGCTGAAAAGGTTACAGCTTCTAAAGTCGATTTCTGGAAAAGGGCAACTTTTAAGGCCCAGCATTAAGCACTTCGTACTTTAGTAATTCTACTAATAATTCATGTAAAAATTATTATTGCAGTCTGTATATTTTTGGGCGGTTGCCTTGTGGTTTTCTTCTCATTTACATTAACATTTACTGCATTTAGTAGACACTCTTATCCAAAGCGACTTCCATTTCCTAATTATCAGAGCAACTTGCAGTGAAGGGACTTGCTTAAGGACCAGTGGATGTAGTTGTTCTTGAGGTAGGATTCGAACCACATTCTCACAGAAAGGGAGAATGATTCTTGTGAATATGCTGGGAGTTTTGAGCTAAATGAATGGTTACATTTGAGTCGGAGTGGAAGCCAAATGTCCGTCCTCGGGTGACCTGTCCAAGTTTTCCTTGCTCTACGGGGCGGCTTTCGGACTCTGGCTACGATTCAGGGACAAAGAGATTCTAGGCCAGCGTGGGGTGTCGAGTCACCACTTGTCAGTGGAACTTTCCTCTGTGTGTGTGTGTGTGTGTGTGTGGCCTCTACATCACTGAGTCATCAGTCTCTCAGCATGTTAAACCAGCGGAACAGGAGTCATGATCTTCATGCTGCACCTTGTTGCTCATACACACACTGTCCACTTTATTAGGAACCCCAAACCCTCAAACTGAAATACGTCTCGTGGGCAATGTTAGGCTGAGGTACTCAGTACCGTTTTGACACTCTCCAGCCCTCCTCTGACCCAGTCGCCAAGCCGTCATCGCAGTTTGGTCGTAGTTAAAGTCACTGAAGTCCATTTTACAACACATTAACTTCAAGTATAGTATATCCCACTCACTACCAGGTGAAGCAGCGTTATTCGCTTATAAGAATGGTCATATTTTTTTGGCTGATGCATCTAAAAGATCTCAGACTGTTTCATGCAGAAATGATTTCTCCAGACAAAGATTAAATCCGTCTCATTTCATACAATTTTTCAGTGAGTTCAGGTCATTCAGTTCGTCTGGCAATTCTTCACAATGGGGTACATCTGACCTTAATAAACTTTACATCAACGCAGAGGCCAGATTAATTTCTGGAGGATTCGCTAGGTTTTTCTGAGCATTTTTAGCTTGTGAGACTGGTACAGTTTCTTGGTTCACTTCTCCCTTCTGGCTAAATAAACCTTTGACTGTTTGCTTTTGGCCTGCGTCATGTCTCTGACCCATAAGTTACATTCTGGGGGGCGGTTTCGGACCAACGGGTCGATTGTATTTCCACCCCTCTCTCAAACGGCCTGGCCTGATTATATTCACTCTGATTAAAATTAATGTGCAGCTTTATGTTGTAACTTCATCTGAGAACAAGATATTGAACGTTAAAAAAGAAATTGTTTAACTAACTTATGATGTATCATATTCCGATCATTTTCTCTCATATGTGTGTGGGCAGATTTTTAGGCAACTATGAGGTTTTGATTGTCTAATATTTGTCAGATTTATGTAACGTTGTAAAAATCGGGATGTAGTGATACATTGATCTACATCGATACATTGAGTCAACGATAAACCAGCCCTTAGCATCAGTCCGAGATGAAAATAACGATCAGACATTATTGATTCAAGTCAGTTATATTCATATACGTATATCATAAAAACAAAATATCATTTGACTATGTTAAAGGATTTCGTGGATCTTTTTTGAGATTTTTGTGTCCTAAAATGCCTGATTTTGCAGCAGCTTTTCTGAAGAATTCTGATGTTTTTAGGCGTTTTGTCCGCCTTTATAAAGATTCTTTAACAATTCATTAAATTGAATGGAACAAAACCAATATTACTTTTATTAACCATTAATCATTTAGTTATTTTTGAAGGTAAATGTGAGGCGTTTTTGTCACATATTTCTTGCGTCTTCTAAAGTGACAAGGAAGTGAGTTCTCTGACGTACGGCTCAATGTTTTGCTGGAAATGGCAATGAATCCTGGAGGGTCTGGAATGGGCTTTGTGATGTCGGTAGACACTGAATTGCTGTTGAATTGCCAAAATATTGTAACGTCATGAACTTGTGATTTTAAGTATAAAAAGTAGAAACTACAGAAGCTAAAAGAGGTAAAAGATTTGCTTTTGGTTCCTGAGGTTAGGCTTAGGCCTAGGTGTAGCATTACTTCCATCTAGTTTTGATGGGTCAATGTCAGTACCTTACGATGATGATGTGTAACAATGTGGGAACCTCACAGACCTCTCACTGTCATGTTGTCTGTTCTCTTCCAAAGTACTATTTTGGGTTTTAAACCTAAAAATACCACAGGCTTTGCAGTGAACTGATGAATATGAGATTTGTCCTGCCAAGTCTTGTTCTAAGAACAGCTAAGTGATTATTACCTACAGTAGGTCTACATTCACCAAACTAAACATTCCCACAGTTTAACTTCAGCGCTCGGGACATTTTGGGCCAGCTCTTTTCCACAAGAAAGGGGCCACAAAGAAAGGGACACTCCACCCAAACATGTTCACGTGGCTAACAGTGAATGAACGCTAGATTCTTACAGTCTTACAGTAAAGTGAGAGTTTAAGGTCAAATGCGAAATTCCATTTCAGAATCTAAAATGTTTATTTTATATATATATATATCTATATCTATATCTATATCTATATCTATCTATACAGTATTAAAAACATCAGAAAAAGTGCATTTTACAAATAGACACTCTCCAACATGGCACGCTAACAGAAGGACGCAGCTGTGATCGGAATTCACAAGCTGTTCAGGGTTCTTCTAAATGTCACACCCGCCTCTTTCATCTGGACTGTGTGGCCATTTGCTATAAAGCAGGGCACAGGCCGGAGTCTGGCTGCTGAAAGCATTCCTCCAGCTTCTCTCAGGTCTCTGTGGCTGGGAGAGAGACAGAGCAGCCAGAGGCCAACATGGCGGGACGACCAGGACAAGAGGTGCAGGCCTGCAGCCAGAACCGCACACCGTCTCCCAGGCCAGGAAGAGAAAGAGAGGGGGAACGCTCTTTTCTGTTTCTTTAACCCAAAGTACTTACACAAAACTCTTCTCCATGGCACAAAAAGCTGCCATTCCCTTGGAAAAAAAAATCCTGGCATGTAAACCAACGCTACACAGTTACACAGACGAGATAGAGCTTCCAAATTTGACTCATTAAGAAGTAGAAAAATCAGCATTTTTGCACACTTCAGCCCACTGCGCATCTGCACGCCTCAATCCTTTAACTTGTTCTTTCTCCACTCACTTTTCTTTCTCTCCCCTTTTATTTGATTAGCCGCGCTTCTCCTTTTGTGTGGCCGTGCATTTAGTGCTTTTGAAGGGCAATTCAACACCTCTCTGTAAGCCTTGCTCCGTCTCTCCTCATTAAAGCCAGCCGCGCGTTATTGGCTCTCTTTAATCAGGTACTGCACGGTGCTCATCTCCCGTCACCTGCTGCCGAGTCGTCGCGGCCTCCGGCTCTCTCCGCCTACACTGTCTGAGCGAGTGGGCAGGCAGAGAAACCTCATTAGCTTTAGCGCTCACGCTAAATCACCAAGAGAATTAGCACCTGATTGCATAAGCATGACTCCACTCTGGGAAACGTGAGCCTCCAACACCCTGATCAAACGTGTCTCTTCTCTTCTTCATTATTGATGACTGACCCGTGTACTGCTTGTATGGGCTCTGTGTGAAGGATGAGGTGTCCCAGAGTTTAGAAGACATTAAGAATTTTTTTTAATCATTTGATCTTTCTTGAGGTGAATTTGTTTTGCTCCCATGCTGGTTTTTGTCTTACTGTATCACTCAGTAAGTGGAGTACAGAGGAATAATCTTGGGTGTACAGTATATGTGTATATGTTATAGTGCGTTACAGTGTATGTGTGTTAGTTTGTGTGGTATTGGTGTGTTCTTTGAAGTGTGTGTGTGTGTGTTAGTGTGTTATAGTGTAAGTGTGTGTGTGTTGGTGTGTTCTCTGAAGTGTGTGTGTGTAAGTGTGGGTGTGTGTTGCTGGGGGGAACAATAACAAACAGCAGCTCTGTAGTGGGACAGATGTCCAGAGCTGATAAACTCATCAAAGCTGCCCAGTTCTGTCTCACACACCGCTGTCTTCACCGCCTCAACCTCACCCCAAAATTTGAATTTCACATTATATATATATATATATATATATATATACATACATACATATATATATATATATATATATATATATATATATATATACTATATATATGTGCATTCTACAATAACTAACTATAAATATCATTTAATATAATTAGAATACGCATAATGAAATATTAAATACACAAACCATCTCCTGACACAAATATTATATAACATACAAAATATAACTATGAAACAAGATGAAAGAAAAAACATTCTTATGAACATACTAACATCTCTTTGAACATGTACTTTACCACTGTGTGTGTGTGTGTGTGTGTTTTCAACTCGGTCGTCAGATGTGTCCGTATCTGTCACTTTTGATTAGTTCTCACCTCAGCTGTCTAGTAGCACTAGCAACTCCGCTACTGACAGCGCACCAGCCTCTTAAAGGGATAGGGACAGCTAACATGCTAACGTTATGCTAAACAAACCTTGAATTGAATCGACAGCATTTAATAATTGTTTTGTCTTAGTTCTCTACTAATTATTAGTCATTGTAGTTGTTAGTTTTTATATTCTTATGACACTACTTTCGTATTTATTCACACATTGACACTGCCATTTAGCCTCACTTCAGTAACATCTGAAGTCTGATGTTATACAGTCACATCCTTCATCATCTCAGCCTTTTTTTTCCCGTCCTCACTGAAGATCAGCTCTTGGGGCACAGAGAGGGATCCACCGGCCTAACGAAGACTCTTCCCCAGAGAGAAATGCCAGTGGCCTTTCAGAAAGTGACCTTAATTGAGTTTGATCGTTACATCTTACAACGGGAAGCAGCACAACACGTTCAATGGAGTTAATTATCTGTGAGGGTATTCTCTGCCAGGCTCCAGCTTGTTAGGAGCTGTGGAGCAGCAGCTAAAGGGCCATTCTGGAGGTAGGAACACTACAAACATTACACCACATTGAGCAGGCTGTAGAGAGACTTTTGACGGCAGTTTGGCAGTTTAGGGGGATAGCGGAGTCTGTCAGATTCTGTCAAGGGCTAGAAACTCCTCGTGAATATCTTGAATGATCAGCAAACCGTGTCAGAAACCTTTGAGCCTGTAGCTGGTATCTGGGATTGGCAGAGTTTCTTTAAAGATATGGCATAACTAAAACTTTCTAGATAATTATCTGATTATTTGTTTGGTGAAAGCATAATAATTCTAAATGAAGGAAACAGCCTAGGAACATCTGCGTACACCTGATAGAAACCTACTTTAAATTAGGAAGTGCAGATATTTGCCAGTTTTCTGCTTTTAATTCATGCCAAATCCCAGTCGTTTCTGTCTGAGTGCAAGACCAAAGAAAATCTGCGTTCTTTGCTGAATATCTTGACACTGTACATACACAGTACTAATGAAGTGAGGGCTGACAATAAGCTGGACAAGGTGCTGACGTTTATGTAGACAATGTATTGGTAGATGCTAGAGCAAGTTTCCTCAAAACATGGTAAAAAATCACTCAGGCCTCTCGACGCCGCTCGGGGAACAGTACAGGAGAAGGTGTGATAAGTTGTTTGGTACACAACCCGTCTTACAATTCCTTTAATTCCAAAATGATGAGGACCAGCCTGCGGCTTCCAAATCACCATCAGGTTACCAGGTAGTAGCCGGAACTTGTTTGTACAATTACAAGTACAATTACTCAAGTACTCTACACCAATGGCAAAATTCTACTACAGCGTGAACGTGTTGTTCAAGGGAATTTATGTAATGTCAGAGAGTGTGACCTGAATGAACAATAGACCTCATTAACAATCATTTTAAAATTTTTTCTCTTAAAACCCAATTATGCAGTTTTCAAAATCATTGACCAAAGTTTTTTTATTTGAGATTTGTTTTTCGGTGAGGACAGACTCTACAAACAGTGAAAAGAAAACTATTCCTTTTCCAACATAAAATTATACAATTTGAATGTATAGCAAAAAATACAATTCTCAAACCTTTACTGCAGTCAACGTCCTGACCAGGCCTTCTCCGGAGAACCCTGCCCTAAACCTAGCCCCCAATGTGCATGACCTGTTTTCTGTCTCCAGAGATAGAAAACATTTTTGTTCTTGTTTAAACTGATGCTAAAGGGTTGATATTGCCACCCAGTCGGTGGGGACGGCCGCAGCTGTGGTCAGACTCCTGTGGGCAGTGCAGCAGGCCCACAGGCGACAAAGAGGCCTTCTCCCTAAACCTCCAGGCTCCTGACAGGCAAAACGCCACATGGCTCCTCAAACACGCTTTGAAGATTTAGGGTTCCGTGGAAGTTGCGTGTGTTCCTCAGGCTGGTAGGGCAGATCTGCACATCCCATTTTGGGTGTGAAGTCAGTGGTGTCCAATGCTTTGCTCTTGGAAGTCCGGACAACTGCACAGTTTGGGGTTTGGCCATGAGAAGACACCTGATTAAACTCTGCAGCTAGTGAAAGGGCTTTGTAAGTAGACTCAGGCGTGGCAATGCTCTTTGGGTCCAATATGAATGATATGTGGGATTTGAACTGAACAAATAATTAGAATTTTGTAACTTTGAGCAGAGGAATTACTGCTCAAATGATGTCACTACAAAAGCTTATACAATGAGTTAGAGGACTAATTATTTCAATTTGGTGACACTATTAACTGCTTTTTTTCAGTAGCTTATCAGTAGCAGAGCTATTTTTTAAATGCTGTAGCTTTTTCCAGTAACTACCGTTTTTTGTATGTATAGTGTAGCAAAGTAAACATTGTCTCAAAAATATACTTTTATTTTTTGCTCTTTACAAAGACAGATATTTTAAACTTACAAACTACCAGGTGTTTCTGATTGATGTCGAATTGGCAGAAGTGGTTGTGCCCAGTCCATTGCATCATAGTGCAGTCTTGCCAGTTGCAAGATGGAGTCAAAGGATGTGGTCCACCTTGGCCACGGTGCCTTTGTTTGATGTACTCTCTAAAAACTGGAGCCACATCGTTTCATCTCTCTATATACTTTTGTATAGCTGAGTTGACAGTAAAGTTTACTTTTACTTTGAAAATAAAAGCAAGAATCTGTGGTAATAGTTATCAAATATTGTATGACTCTGAAGAGAACATTAACTTTACATTTAGCGTAACTTATGCAAGCTGGAAATCAAAACACATTCTACCTCTGAAACATCACAGTGATATGACATCACTTTATTAAGTACATATCATTTGCTTTAATCGCATCCTGCAGCATAAATATGAAGTATTACTGGATTAAACAGCTTGAATGTACTTTTTCAAGTACACTTTTTCTCTGTAGCTTTTTTTGCAGCTAACTAAAACATTAGAGCAGTAGATTTTATGTAGCAGCTACTGTAATTATAAGTTGCTTGTAGCTTGAAAAGCTACGGTATAAAACAGTTTCCGCAACACATGTACCAATCTTGGTAGGAATGTGGTGGCCTAGTTGTTGTATACTTAGCTACAAACCAAAAGGTGGTAGTTTCAATCGTGATTGTCGTCCATCACTGAGCCCCTGAGCAAGAAACTTAACCCCAAGAGGCTCCAGGAAGACTGTCCCTGTCGTTTCGGAAATGTAAATACGGATATGGATAAGTGGATGGACAGTGTCTACTAAATGCCATAAATGTAAAATGCAACTCAAGCATTATTGCATCAGTGATGAGGTTAACTGGGGATGAATTTGAGCCATGTTTTCCTTCCACAATGTTTTTTTAACAAGGCAAATGTATTTAGGGACATTGGTGGTGGTGGTGCGGTGGTGGTCAAAGTGGCAAAAGTATTGTGTTGGTGACCAAAGGGCTGGGGACGGCTCAAATCCTGGGAGAGCCTAAAATAATCACTGGGTCCCTTTAGTTGTTCAAGGGTGACTGTCTCTGTAATTAAAAGTACAGTCCCTCTGGATAAGAGTGTCTGATAAATGTCATAAACATAAATTATATTTCTTTGTGTTGGTGAAGACCGAGGCTGACTTCTGGAAATGCAGTTTTCATTCACCGAAGGGAAAGGTTATCTTGGAATGGGACTAATTATTTAACGGTTAGTTTATACAACCCAAGGCTGTTTGTAGCTGTTTCTGCTGATTATAGTTGGCATAGCTGTAAACTAAGCTACTGAATTCATTTTAATGGGAAGAAAAAAGGAAGGATGAGAAAAGCTGTGTAAATTCATGATCCTCGCCACTGTGGGACGCTCACGTCAGGAACGGGCTTACCACAAAGCAAGTAATAGCGCAATTTGTTAAAAGAGGGTTTGGGAAGGAAAGAAGAGGGATGGGGTGGACTATTGATGAAATATGGTATCATCAAAACGTGGCATCACTGACCTGAGTATTTTGAAGAAACTCTAATTAGAGACTCTTCCCAACAAAATTGTAGGAGGAGTTCAAATTGAGAAGACGAAATAATGATGAAAATTATTGCTGTTCTGGGTTGGCTCACTGTGGGTTGATATATATGCTACATTCATAGTTCTTCTATCTTTAGTAACACCTCTGTGTGTGTGTAGTCAGCGTTATGCTCCAGAACCACTGTGGAAAGTCATCGTTCCGAGACGGGCTCCGGTGACAACAGGAAGTGTACCTGTACAGCATCTCAAATGACCTTTAAAACGACAGCTCCAGCAGTCACACACACCAACAGGCGGTCATGCATGTGCAAACACACACACACACACACACACATATATACATACATACACACACATACATACACACAAACAACAGCACCAGCTGTCAGTTAACACTTGAGAGCTGAAATGCTGTTGTGTTCCTTAAACATGACACAACATCACAATTAACCTTAACAATAAAAATGAACTAAAGCAATAAACCATAACCCTAAATTATAGCAACTCCAGAAATGTCAAATCACCATTCTGTCTGTCCTGGCAGTAGGGTGCATGAAGCAGGAGATTTTGGGTTCACATCATCTCACCTGCGTACACCTTGACATTTCAATAATTTCTTTGATAGATGATTTAAATGGAACACTTTAATGTTTGAAACTGTGTTTAAATGTCTATTTTAAAAGGTATGATTTCTCCATAATGTTAAGTAAAACATCCACAAATATATACAACACAAGGCATCTCTTTTTCAGTGGCAAGCAGGTGGCGCGCGACAGTGTGTGTGTGTGTGTGTGTGTGTGTGTGTGTGTGTGTGTGTTTGTGTGTGTGTGTGTGTGTGTGTGTGTTTTTAAGCGGAAGAGACACTGACACCTCCAGCATCGTGACGTCGCACGCCAGGCTCTGATGAATCCGCCAAATGACCCAGAAATCGCTGAGAGGCTGCGACGCGTTTCAGCCAACTCGGGCTCCATCTCAAATCACTTCCTGCTCCCTTTGTAGTGCCCTACCTTGGGCTACGTCTCAAAACACTGCTCCAGCAGCACGTATGAGAAGCAGCTAGGGCTGAGTAATTATTTGAAAATTAATTGGAACCAACATCCAGAACCTCTAATGATTTTTTTTATTGTCAATATATATAAAAAACGAATGCTTATACTTTAACAGTGTGTTAGTATACTGTCCCCTTAAAAACATTCAACTGCATATATTGCCACAAGACCCACATATACTATCAGTTCTGCCAATTACAACTGTGTTTTACTTCATTTATTTTAAAATCACAAATAATATTGCACTCTTTTAATTAGAAAAATATTCCAGCTGTAATAGTTGAACATATTTACAGTACAAATCTTGAACTATGAGGGACTAATAATCACTCATTAATTCTTATTAAGAAAAAATTATTGTGGCCATATCGCCCAGCTCTTGTATCAACATTGACTCTAAATTTGATCTGGAAAATTTACTGCCCCTTTGTAGTTTCCACTCACATATAAGACACTATGAAGGGTATAAATACCAGTGCTTGCAGCTATGAGTAGGGCACTACAAACCCTACATAGTGCACAAGACAATGAAATTGAGCATAAGTATTTAAACTGAGAAGTCAATTTGACATGTAGAGCACTACATAGGGTTCGAATGCTATAGCTTCCCCCAGCCAAATGGAGGGCAATAATATTGGTCCCATACGATTTGGTGTTGTACTGCTCCTAATTTTTGGCTGGGTGATTATAATATTCAAACTGACCAATGCACCCCTCTTACAAGTGAATCTACAATTGCTGAAGAGTTGTAAATGAGCTTTTTGGACTTTCTTCAGTTATAATATAGTTGTATAATATTACTGTTTAAATGTTTTAAATTTTAAGAACAAATGTAAGAAAAAAGATAAAATGTTGAAGCCTATCATTACAACAATATGTTGGGCACAACATTGTTTTGAAACATAGAAATAGAGATGCGCACTACATAGGGATGTGTAGCTATTTTGAGAGGCGCCGCATGTACCAACGACTTGACAAAGACGCGCGATTCTATCTAGTCTGTCGCGATCATTTTTACCAAAAATGACCAAAACTTGAGCATAAAATGCCAAAAATCATGATGAACGTCGTATCGGGATTATTATTTATTAATAATACGGCAAATCGCGTGGCATCGAGATTAAATTCCATAACGCACGTGCGTGCGTGAGGATCCTGAATATGTAAAACCCTTATTTATGGGATTATTGTAATGAAAGCAGGGATTGGCTTACTGGAACCTAGTTCTCGTTTAGGTCTGAAACGGGCTCGGGGGTCGGTACCGTTCCTGATTGGATGCTGATTGGAGGCGGGGGGAAAACACCATGACTTTAAAACCTTTAGCGCTCGCGCTCGCGTGCACTCAGGAGAATTAGGCAGCAGGAGCTCCGGTACACACACACACACACACACATATATACACGCACACACACATTTATATATATATATACACACACACACATACACCAGTCCGCATCCCGACTCCAGCAGCAGCATCATCATCTACATCGCCGCGCGGATTTTTTCCTCCGTTCAGCAAGCGAAACGTCGAAACCCGTCCGGTGAGAAGCGAGTTCGTCTCAACTCTATTATTCTTTTATTTTATTCTTTCATTTCGTTTACTGGTGGATCTGTCACTTTTCTCTCCCTTTGGTGACCTCAATTCCACGTTATGAAGTAAAGCGTGAGACACGATGCTGACTGAAGTTTAGAGTTAAAAGTAAATAATAATCATCATCATCATCATCATAAAAATAATCCTTACTATTATATTGAAATTATTAATATAAATCTTTGCTTTAAACCAAACTATAGGTTTCTGTTAGATAGTATTAAAATATTAGATATTAGTCTGACTATCGACCTTGTCATCAACCTATTTCTTAAAAGAAATACATTAATTATTATTATTATTATTATTATTATTATTATTATTATTATTATTATTATTATTATTAATTTATGATTTATTATAATTAGACTACTAGTGGGTCACCCACGATAACACTTTCACCAGTTTAATGTAATATCTAAACCTTTTGCTGTTTGTGGCTTTGTAACCCCTCACACGTGAGTGTGTTAATGCTGTCGGCTCATTTTTTAACAGTAAAGCTTGAAATGAGAGATAGTGAAGGAAAACTTTCACCCACTGCAGCTCTCCAGCGTTTCTCTCTCCAGGCACAGATCAGACATTTGGCTTTAAATCTGCTGTGGTCACGTTTCATTCTGAGGTTAGATGCCCTTATAAGTTTTACTAAGAAGGTAGCAGCCCATACTGGATATCTGTTTAACTAGATTGGTTATAAAGCAGCTTTATATATGTCAACAAAACATTGTCCTATTTTGTTCAAAAAAATAAACAGCATGTAACATATTTGGGGATATGAACTGAAACTGCTGCTTAAATTGCAATCAAAATTGTGAAACAACTAGCTACCAACTGGAGTTGGCCAGTTAACTGAAAATGTATCAGAACCAACATTTATTTTATCCAGTGCATGCATTCCTAAAATTGTTACTTTTAAAATGTACTAAGTTATGTTTAGTCCTTCATGAATTGTGATCGAGGCGAACGTTTAACCTAATCATGGATGTTTATCAAGATTTGAGAAGGTGTATGGTCATATTCGAATACGCAGAGAGCTGAAATAGCATTTTCTTGAGCACAAATGGTGTGACGTTTATCATTACAAGATGAGACATAAAGTGCAGATGAGACATGACAGTGCAAATTAAACAAGAGAATACTATAAAGCAAAAATTGTTACCTTTCAAGCGCAGAAAACAATGTAAACAGTATAAATTGTGATATTAGTTTAAAGTCACTGATATTGCCTTCAGAACCCTTAAAACACTCTGACTGAGGCAGTTTGCTGCCCCTACCTAGGACAACAGCTTGAGAATGGAACGCATAAAACGTCTGGCTAAATCTAACGGGCAATGCAAAGTTATACAGCAGCTATGGAAATTCTACCCCAAAGTAGGGTCACTTATTTTGAATAAGATATATGTTGAGATATTTCTGAAAGGAAAATTTGCTTCAAAATATATGTGGAGACAAGCAGTTTTGTCCTTTAGAACCGAGACGTGAATTACAGGTTACATTTGGCTAGATGTTCCTTGAAAGGAGAGGGTTGAGAGGTAATGAATCATTCGAATAAAAATAGGCCTCATTCAAGTTTTTTACCGTTTTCTGGTGCCACGCGTTGCATCACAGGGTCACATGTGTTCCCGCGAGCATCTGCCAAACCAAGCTGCTTGTGGCCTCTGCACCAGGTGAGGTTTGGGAACATGGGTAGCTGTGTCCTTGTTCTAAATACTCTGGTTTAAAAAGGGAAAATCAAGTTTATGTGGTGTTAAATCGCCAGCTTGTAACAGAACCGAGCTGCTTCCGACAGGCACCGCTTTCGCTGACAACCTGTGATTTGCTGATTAGGGGGTTAAGTGTATGTGTGTGTGTGTGTGTACTCTTTGCATCAAGGATTAGTTGTGCATGAAGTGTTATTTTTTTTGCTCTGACATTATCTGAGCCCTGCATGTTGGTCGTGCTGGCATTATGACCTGTGTGATTATTTATGTAATATAGAACAATAATAATTCCTATAACACCTGAGTTCATGTTTAACCTGTGCACTTTAGAGGAGGACATTAACGTGGTGTTAATGTTATATATATAACATTTCATAGTATTTTAGATATTTTTCCCTTGTTTTTAGAGCATTGCATGTTGCACGCAGATACACACAGCAGCAAATCTAGTGTAGCTTTACAGCTGATAGTTTACCAATGTTAAGTTGCAATATTTGTACAGATAATTCAACTATTGTCTGTGTGTCAAGGTGTAAATGTGATGTTTGCATCACAATCTGGCATGTGCAGTCATCTGACGTGAAATTAAACATACATATAATTTTTATCTTTGTACACACAACCACAATGGATTTGAAATTAAGCAATCAAGATGCCATGGAAATACAGACTTTCAGCTTTAATTTAGGGAGTTTAACTAAGGTGTTGCATTAACCTTTCAGAAAATAGTCATTGTTCTCAGTAAATATTATCACAAAAATTGAAATAACTGCAGTAATTACCTCAATGTCCAAGACGGCACAGGTCCGATACGTGGATCAGATATTGGTTCGATAACGACTCAAATTTTCTGGATCGGGTATCGGGGTCGTTAAGCCGATCTGTAAATGCGCGCACGGCAGTGTCACTGTGGTAAAAGTGGTTTATTGTTTGACATTTGCACTGATTCCTACATATTGATATATCAATGAGCAGAACAAGTAAAACTGTCTGTCAGGTGACCTCATGAACGTAAAAAGATTGAAAAGGGAGCATTATTGGCCACTTATGTTTCTAATCTAGGAATTTGTCTGGAAAATGACTTTTCTCATAAGATCTGGATTTCACGCCAACTGCCATGTAAAAGTTGATTTACTTTTTAACTTCTACACCAGTCCAGTCTCTGGTGGCATTATGGGATCAAAGTTTTCATGAGTGTGCAATAAAGCCGTCTGTCGCCTGCAGGTTGAACCTTAACCGGCTTGGAAATGAAAAGCAAACACTACATTTCTCTTTTGCATCACCCTTTGAGTGAATAAAACGCAAATTCCAGCGAGATCACGTGGCGTTGCAGGGGGCCGTGATTAAATTTGGAATTTTCGTTTAGACAAAGGAGTAGAGCAAAGTTTTTTTCTCGGCTTTGTGGAGTTGAGTGGAGAGTCGTTGCTCGGCATGGCGCAGCTTTGGGACATCAACAAGCTGATTTGGAAGCACCTTTGGCCCAGTTGGCTCGAGCTTCTTGGGGGCAAACTTGTAGAACACAGTTGGAATCTGGGCGTTATCCGAAAAAAATTTCAACACTAGCAATGCAACAAGATACAAGTTTTACCAACAAACCACAGCTGTACAACTGAACAACCGAATGTGTGTAAATCAGTCCCTCCAGGGTTTCGAAGGCCTTTTTTGAGATTGTTGCGGTCTATAATGGCTGATTTTGCGGCAGCTTTTCTTAAAAATTGCGATGGAAGTTGCGGTGTTTTTAGGCGTTTTGTTGCAATAAAGTTGCTGGAGCAAGTCAAAGTTGTGGAAAAATGTGCGATTTTGTCCCCCTTTATAATGATTCTTTAACAATTAATTAAAATGAAGGGAACAAAACCACTATTAGTATTTTTATCACAAAAGTTTCCTGCATCTTCTAAACGTAACAAGGAAGTGAGTTCAGTGACCTATGGCTCAACGTTTTTTGGTTGATTGTTCAAAATTTGTAGAAAAGTTGTGGTAATTGGTCAAAATTGCACCGTAGTAATGGATTTGCGAAGATTGGCTGAATTTGCTTTAATAGTTGCGATCTCAACATCATGAATTACCATTGTGAATGTTAATCACATTTCTGTTTGTAAGTTGACAAGTCAGATTTTGTAAGTCACAGAGCCCGACTTTGGTCATTGTCAGTGTAACAGTGGCGTAAAAACCCTCTCAGTATGAACTGGACCCAGCATTTTAAATTTTAGTTTTGGATCACTGAGCAAATGGTAAGGTTTGCGTTTGATGGAGAATGTGCAGTTGGTGCCAGTGAGTGAGTGAGTATTTGTTATTGTGAACACAGCACAGCACAGCACAGTGTGCACCAAAACAAAATGTGACCTTTGCATTTGACCCATCCATGGTCACATTTAGCTGTGGTGCACTGTGTACTGTTACATTGCCAAATAATCACTCACTTTATAGTGTAATTAAACTTTTGATTTAAAAGGCTGGTGCAAGTACACAGCGAACGTTAAATTGGCATGTTAACAGTAAAAAAACATCGAGAACAATGAAGAAAGAACGGATAAAGATGAGTCAAAAGTCAATCGCAAAATGAGAAATTGGAAAGTGTTTTGTTTTTCATTTTAGTTTGGGATAAAGTTTAATTTTTGACTTTGTTTTATGGTTTTAATGTGAACAGGAACGACGCAGATTCAGCACCTCGGATTCAGACTGGCTTTTATAGGGCTTTAAATCTGAGCTGTCTGGTACTAAGTACTATGAACTAGAATTGTATCGTCTCCTTGAATAGACCTTAACAACCGTCAACCATTACCCCCAGTGCTTCTGCTTTAGCTTTTTAGCCATCACTGGGGTCACATGGCACTAGAGAAGTAAGTGGGCAGTGAGTAATGCCTGGACTTCCAGCACAGCTGACACCAAACAAAAACCTACTCAAGGATATCGCTTTGTACTCGTTTAGCCGCCGCAAGGCCTGGTAGTGGGAGGTGTGTTGTGCCTTTCACAAGAATTTAGGGGTTTATTGTTCACACTCAGTAGTGGATAAATAATGTGAAAACTACAAGACGCCTACCAGATCGGTCAAAATTTGTGGCATGTGTAATGGATTGCACTGCTTTTTTGACCTTTATTGCGATGACTGTTAACTCACAATAATCTTCTCTACCTTAATTTTTCATTGTCTTCCTCCAACTTTTTGTCCCTTAAACATCTTCTAGGGTTTTTCTCTTCATTGTATACGGCTTAAAAATGTCCGATTTTACTTTTTTCGTTAGTAGCCCAATGGCAACTCACTTTTTTGTTCCTCTTCTTTATCAGGTCACAAGGGAGCGCTTCCATTAATATTGCTATTCTCTACTTAGGCCACAAGGGGGCGTTTCCATTAAGGTTGTTATTCCCTACTTAGGCCACAAGGGGGCGTTTCCATTAAGCTTGTTATTCCCTACTTAGGCCACAAGGGGGCGTTTCCATTAAGGTTGTTCTACCCTACTTACGCCACAAGGGGGCGTTTCCATTAATATTGTTATTCCCTACTTAGGCCACAAGGAGGCGTTTCCATTAAGGCTGTTATTCCCTGCTTAGGCCACAAGGGGGTGTTTCCATTAAGGTTGTTCTACCCTACTTAGGCCACAAAGCGCGTTTCCATTAAGGTTGTTACTTCCTACTTAGGCCACAAGGGGGCGTTTCCATTAAGGTTGTTACTTCCTACTTAGGCCACAAGGGGGTGTTTCCATTAAGGTTGTTACTTCCTACTTAGGCCACAAGGGGGTGTTTCCATTAAGGTTGTTCTACCCTACTTAGGCCACAAGGGGACGTTTCCATTAAGGTTGTTATTCCCTACTTAGGCCACAAGGGGGCACTTCCATTAAAAATCGTTATTGCTAATTTTGATCACAAGGGTTCGTCTCCAAAATGATTTCATTCCTAATTTTGGAAACAAGGGTACGTCTGCAAAAAGTAGTTTATCCAAATTTTGGCCACATTGGCAAAAAATAGTCATTCTCAATTCTGACCCCAAGGGAGCATCTCCAAAAATGTTTCCTTCCTATTTTAGTCCACATCATTCTCTGTTTCGGCCACAAGATGTACTATATTAAGAAGAATCGTGCAATTACTCTTCTTGTGGTTAACCCATTATTGACATAAGCATCTTTCTGTTCTCCTTCATCCTTTCTTATTGCATTCCACCTTTTCTCTTCCTGTTATTAGTTCAACATCTAAAAACTTTTCCTTTGACCCGTTTCAACCTTTAATCTCTTTTTCACCAACCGTGCAGTTTCTTCAGGAATGACTGGTCTAGTTTATTTTATTTCTCCTTTTCGACCTCAGATGTGAAATGTTGAAGTGCTGTATCAGCCTTCTCGTTTAATCCTCCCTCAACCTTTCTTTTTTATCCCTCCTTTTTTTCTTCCCATTAACAACCAAGTCAGCAGCTCATGGTATAACAGATAGATCTACTGTATATATATCTCCTTTTTACGCTTCTTCACCGTTTTATACTTTTCTGCTTTTTTAGAACACAGCAAACACTGTTTCTCCAGGAATTGTTCATCTAGTTGATTATCAAACTGTTGTCTAACCAATAGATTTCACACTGGGAAAAGCTCACAATTTCAGTCAGGCCACTTGTTCCGTGTCTGTGTGTGCAGAAGATTTTCATTCTTGTGGGCAAAATGATTCTCAGAGATGGAGGTCATGCTGGATCTGCTCCAACAGATTTGGCAGTTTTCTGCATAGCTTACAGTCAGCAGAACTGGGCCAAAGACTAGTTTTTGCGTAACTGTGAGGCAAGATTACGTCAGAGCAATGCAGCTATTTGATAGGTCTGAAGACAGCGTGCATTTATGACTATGATTCTGCTGGAAATGTAGATTTACCAATTGCTTCTTATAAAAGAGTGTTTCTAATCTAATCTCCAATTAGAATCTGTACTTCCAGTCTATCAATATTAACTAATAGAAATAGAATAACAAAAACTAACCAGTAGCCTAAACTACCAAAAATTATGATATTGTATATAATCTTATTGTTTTAATAGTTTAATTGTCTGTCACAATAATTAGTCACAAAATATTGAGTATTGAATTATCTGAAATATGCACCATCTATTTGAAATTCCATATATGTTGTGATTTTTGTGATTTCTTTCCTCAAATAATTTTAATGCCTGCAATAACTGCATACATCCCTTTACTTTGCTGATTTTGGCCAATCATGAACGTCTGATAAATTATGCATAAAAACCCGGAAAATGAGTTCTCATTTGTCTTGCAGTGTTATATAAGATGTTTTTACTGTCACAGATTAATAGACATCTGGCAAAAGCAGGTAACAAGGGGAAAGTGACTCAATTTCAGGAGACAAATTAGGTCTTGAGACAGAAAACATGAGACGGAAAAATGAGGCCCATCAATGTTATAAGAGAATAATTATAGTTTCAGCAGTGGTGGGAAGTGAGGAAGTAGAAATACTTTTTTACTCTACTTAAGTAGAATTTTAAAGTACTTTACCTGAGTACTTCCAGTGCGTCCCGTGATAAAACTTTGGTTGGATCACATTTCCTTGAAGACTGTCATTATCTAATTTGTTCAAAAGGGGCGTCTTCAAAAAATGTCATTCCCAATGTTGAAAATAAGAACATCAAAGATTGTCGTTCCTAATTCTGGCCCCAAGGGGACGCCCCGAAAAATGTTCATTCTCAATTCCTACCATTTTAGAGCCTGTACTTTTACACTTTTACTGGAGTAAACATGTTGAATCAGTACTGCTAGTTTTAGCAGAGTGTTAATTTGCATCTGTACTTCTGCTTGAGTTTAGTATGTACTACTCTTGCCACCTCTGGTTATCAGACACACAACTGACAAAATCATAAAAATGTATTTGATTTAAATAAGTAATTTGTGACAAAACAATGAGATTATTTTGTTAATCGTCGCACATTAGCATTCAGGAAGTTGGTGCAACTGGTTTCCATCAAACTCCCCCAATGCCACCATTGTTGAGAAGCCAACGACGAACATCTCCTACCGTGTGACTTTAGTGAATTTTAATTTGCAGCACGGGATTGGTCAGCTGAGTTCCTCTGCCTTTGTGGACCTTGAGTAACCGAGCGCTTCCACCGAACGTTCCCATGATGCATTGTTGATGAATAAACCCATGAGACTGAACGGAAGCCGTGCCAGCCGGTACGATAGAGGGCTTTCCTTTGTTTTCGGGGGGCGCGTGCTGGGCGTCGGGTGACGGGTGGGAAACGGCACGGTGTGGCATCGGAGCCGCTGACGGTGGCACAGAGCCTTTTATCCGTCAAACTACTCCATTGTTCCAACGTTCCGATGTTCCAGCAGTTCGATATCTGGAGGTTTTGGTCCTCACCAGTAGCTTAAGCACCTGACCTAAATAGTTCTGTTCCTCAGGGTATGAGTACAGTACTTTGAACATTGGTACATTTCGGTACCTTCTTGTCTGTACTTGTAAAAAGTACATTTTTGCATCCCTTTTACAATAAAGGACCTCTGCATTTGACCCATCTGTGAAGGAGCAGCGCCATGGGAGCACTGCTTGAGGACAGTACCTTGCTCATGAGTACCTCAGTGCTACCTTTACCAGTTCGGGACTTGAACCGTCAGCCTTCTGATCACGTCCTCATGTACAAAAATGTCCCCACAAAGCTATAAAAATAGACAAATCATAGTTGTTCCTCTCTTTTAGGTCACAGCCAGAGGTCCTCACAATTACCCTAAATACATGCACACTCACACACACACCACAAGGCCAGGCTCCCCCCCTCGGATCGATGGGCAGCTGTGTGAAGAGCTCGGAGCGACGTAAGCAAACAGAAAACAAGCAGAGCTCTGAAGTGGGTTTCGGGTCGACGACGAGAGGTTCTCATGTGAAAATGTGCCAACGTTTGGGCTGTTTTAAGTGTTTTAAGTAGAGGTCGGTCGATATTGGTTTTTCAGGGTTGATATCGATTTTTGCTAGTTAATGGAGCCGATGACTGATATTTGAAACTGATATGCTAAAAAATGGAAATCTGTCAAACATCAAGATCAAGATTTTTATTTTAGGTAAAATTTGACATATTTAATTCCACTTCTTGTGCAGTCAGACTGGCTGTGGTGTAATAGAAATATTTTATCATACTTTCCATAAATAACCTTTCTGCGTACCTGATGGACGTTCTAACGTCTGTTGCTGTTACGAGATGGTGACCGTTGGTATTCATTATTATTATGGGGTCCATTCAGGTCATGGGGTTATGATAGACTAGGTGGTTTTCATCCACTGAGGTCATCCTGACTTCTATTCCTGGCCTTGTACCTGTACAGAGCTGATGATGGAGAAGGCTCGCGCTGTGTGTGTGTGTGTGTGTGAGTGACGTGAATGCTACCTGTGGTGCTCTCCGTTTGGGAACCTGAGCAGCCGTGACGAGGTGAAGAGCGCTGAGCTATAAATAAATCACACTTCCAGTGACTCACTCTCCACACCGCTGCCCGAGAGAGGGAGAGAGAGAGAGAGAGAGAGATTCAAGGGCACTGTATACAAATGACGTAGGCTCTGCAGGGTAGAAATAAAAAAGAAAGAGAGCTGAAGAGAGAGGGCGAGATGGAGAGAGAGATGGAGACAGGGATGGAGAGAGAAATGAAGAGAGCGAGGTGGAGAAAGAGGGAGAGAGCAAGATAGAGAAATATGGAGAGAGAGAGAGGGAGAGGTGGAGAAAGATGGAGAGAGATGGAGGGAGAGAGAGAGGGATGAGGAGATGTGGAGAGAGAGATGAAGAGAACGAGGTGGAGAGAGAGATGGAGGGATGGAGAGTGTGATCAGCAGTCGTTCTGCACCAGCTCCATGTTCAGTTTTCTCACCAACTCACCATCTGCTTCCAAAAACACCAACACTCATCACACACGTCTGTGTCTGAGTGTATGTGTGTGTGTGTGTGTGTGAGTGTGTGTGTTACACTGCTATAAATCACACATCGTTATACACGCACACACATCACCATCTGCTCACCTCACATGAGTGGACACACACACTCTCAGGCATTTAAACCTGCATCCAGGCAGTGCTGAATGAAACCTCTGGGTTTACTCACACGGATTAGTGTACACACATCAACACTGAACATGTGTGTGTGTGTGTGTGTGTGTGTGTGACTAAAAAATAAAATCCTTCAAGATGACGACTAGCAAGTTTTGAATCATCTCCATCTCCATCATCTCTTACCTCATGTCAAATTCTCTGCTTTCAGCTTCTGTCTGATTGTTCCATCTGCACCATATTTTTTACCTCTCTCCTTCTCTTTCTCTCTCGCTCAATTTCTATAATGTGTTCACATCATTTACTGCACAATCCAGAAGCTGCATCCCTTAAGGGAGAGAGAGGGAGAAAGAGGTTGATATATATCTTCTTCCTCTGTCTTTTTCCCCAGTTCTGTCTGTGTTTTAACACATTTTCCTCTGTCTCACGCTGTCACTCCAGGCCCCGACTTCATCACAGCAGATTGTAGCAGTGCAATGTGATCCACAACAGATAAAAACAGTGCTCTGCCTTTCAGCTTTTTATCTCTTCCTTTTAGAACAAGAGATGTTGAAAAGCCTTTTTTAGGCATTAAGTTCACGGGATCTCATCTACAGTACAAAAGCCTTCAGTTCTCCCTCTTTCCTTCATACTTCCAAAGATTCTCTTTTTGTTAGTTTTTTTGAAGTTTTGAGGAATTTTTCAGTCATTTTCCTGTTCCAGTATCAGGGAGATGTTTTTGTGACATACACATGAATCATTCAGTCATAAGAAGACCATGAAACTGACGTGAGGAGCACCAATGACGTGCTCCTGTTTCTTTAATTTAATGAATCTGCAGTGTTATGAGTGTTGTCATTGCACAGTTTGTCCACTAGAGGCAGACTGCACCTCCACTGCCAGACTTTTCCCGAGTATCAACTTATTTATCAACATTTAAAACGTATTTTATTGAATTTTTGTTCTGAGTATTATCGATAAAGCTAAGAGAGGTCCATTTGTGTCCTAAAAGACCAAAAAAAATTTGAGATTTGATTTTTATGAATTTATGAGGACATTTTTGATTGTGCGGAATAAGGATCGACCGATTGTCGGCCGGGCTGATTACCCATATTGGTGTTTAATTTTGACCATCGCCGAGAGTTCCGAGCCTGAGGGGTGAATCAGGATGCTGTGGACAGTGCTCTTGTGACAGACGGATGAAGGGAGAGAAAAAGGAGGATAAGAGAGGGGAGAGATGAGTAGTCAACGTTAGAAAGAAAGAAAATCATGATTCCAGAGAATTAAGACTTGATTATTGTGTCTGACTACACACACACACACACACACGCACACAGCTGGTCTGTCTTGAAGTAATCACAGTGAGGAGATAGATTGCTGGATCTGAGATTTTAAAGAGCAGGGCAGATATTTACACACACACACACACACACACACACACTGAGCGAATCAGCATGGCTGCAGCGGTAAACAGCTCTGCTGACGTCTGTGACGTCTGTTTGCAGCTGACTGTACGTCACACTCCCACACACACACACACACATTCTATCTCTCTTACCCCCCTTATTTGCTCACTTCTTGTCTGTCACTCCATGTCTTTTGTCGTTTGCTTGTTTCTCTGTGTGTGTGTGTGTGTTTATGTTCAGACCCCTCCTGTGTAGCTGTATGAAGCCTCGTCATCATCCAGCCTCTATTCCCCTGGGGAAGCCAACCGTCTGTTCAACACTAATAACTGTCCCTAATTACACCTACACCTACACACACACACACACACACACCTTTCTGTCTTTGTGAGGTCCTTCCATTGTTCCCCATAATGACTAGATGTAAATATTGTTAACTCTAAGGATGCACGATAATATCGGAATCGTATCGGAATCAGCCGATAATTGTTTGATCAACAGTTGACCGATGCTTAGATTTGCCCGATATGTCTAGCCGAAAAACTTCAAGCCTAAAACTTGCACGCTAAGAACCCAAGGCACATGAATTAACCTAAAAAGGTACACCTGCTTTGTTGCTAAATCTGGACCCTATCAGGGTACGGGTACCGTACCTTGAAAACTGGTACTTTAAAGTAAACGATTATGTGTCATTGCAAACACAGCATTTGACCTCTGCATTTGACCCATCTGTGAAGGAGCAGTAACCTACTCACATGCTTTGGGACGGTACCTTGCTCACGAGTACCTCAGTGGTACCTTTACCGGTCCAGGATTTCCCTGTGTTGAGATTTGCCATGTCCTGACACACATTTTACATATTTACTGGTATAGAGAGCGAGTGAGGCCAGATCTGGGGTCTTCCTGAATTTTGATAGCGGAGCTCCTCGTGATGCTAGCTGCTGCATTAGCCGCTGTGAATCACGCAGGACACGATGCTAATTACACTCCGGCTGCTTTCATTCTGCCCCAGTTAGACGTGCTGTAAACGAGCGGGAAACGCTAGTTAACAACAGCCTGCTCCCTGCTTAACAGCTCCGGAAATAACAGCAGAAAATTCCTGAATACAGCTGCAGGCACGAGGAAGGGAGGGAAATGACGACGACGACGATGATGAAGATAATGATGATGAAGATGAAGATGAATATGATGACGATGATGATGAAGATGAATATGATGATGATGAAGATGATGATGATGATGAGGATGAAGATGATGATGATGAAGATGATGATGAAGATGAATATGATGACGACGAAGATGATGATGATGATGATGATGATGATGATGATGACAATAATGATGGTACAGATGATGTTTTGGGCTAATTAGGTTATATTTTGAACAACAATTTTACCATGATGATGATGACGATGAAGATGAAGAAAAAGAAGATGATGTCAACGATGGTACAGATGATGATGCTTTGGGCTGATTTCTTATTTTCGACAAATTAGATTATATTCACAATTTAAAAAAATAAAAAAACAACCAGGATTAGAATAAATATCAAATTAAACTTTGAAAGCAAAAGGGCAAAATTATAGGAAAAATAACATAATTTGGATGTTGGATTTTTGCTAGATCTGTGTGTGTGTGTGTTTGAGTGTGCGTCCATGTATTAATCACATTGTGGGGACCTGTTTGTCCCCTAAAACCACTTTTATCTGTTTTTTGGGCTTTGTGGGGACATTTGAGAGGTCCCCATGAGGAGAAATGACTTTATAGAAAATGTGCTTGTTTTATTTGAGAAACTAAAAGAGGTAAAAGATGTGCTTTTGGTTGCTGAGGTTAAGGTTAGGATTAGGGTTAGGGTTAGGATTAGGTGTAGGTGTAAAATTATATACTTTAGTCATTATGGGAGCCCATGGAAAGACCTTACAAAGATAATAATACAAGACTGTGCATGTGTATGTGCGTGTGGGTGTGTGTGTGTGTGTGTGTGTGTGTGTGTGTGTGTGTGTGTGTGTGTTTGAATGTGCGTGTGAGGAGAAGATAATCCCCAGGGAGACATGCAAATTAAAAACTAGAAGTGAAGTGTTTTCACACCCAGCCAAAGTTCCCCACATTTCAGGGAAGCCTGTCACTGTGGCTGCCGCGACCCGATTGGCCGCCTCTTAAACTCCCATCCACCAATCACGTCGCTTTACTCACTGAGACTCGCTCTCATTTGTTTACAGCATTGCGACTTCCCTCTCTTCCCGCCTCTTCTCCGTGTTTTCGTGTTGTCCTCGTCCCCCGTCGTCAGCTTTTTACGCTTTTACCGTCCATTCAATTACGGCCCGATGAATTACCTTTTGAGGCGCTGGAGTGGCCGGGGGCCGAGCGGGAGCCGAGGGGCCCCTGGGGGCCGCGTCGCCGCGGCGATGCCCGGCACAATCGGCCCACTGTTCCCCCCGCCACTGTTCCCAGGAAACCGCACAACAGCAGCCTTTGTGTTGCTCTCGCTTTGCTGGCCGGCCACGTTGTCCCGCTTCAGCCCGAACCGAGCGAGACCGCGGCCCGACGGCAGGGGGGATAAGGCTACCCGGTGGGGGGTGGGGGGAGGGGAGGAGACAGACAGAGAACTGGGGATGAGAGAGAGAGAGAGAGATGCATCAGAGAGAATAGATTGCAGGTGAGAAGGCAAAAAATTAAGAGTAAAATAAGAAAGAGAGAAAGAATAGAGGTAGATGGAGAGAATGATAGAAAAATGGAGTGAAAGTACGGAGTCAGAAAGAGAGAGAGAGAGAGAGAGAGAGAGAGAGAGATACAATCATCTGTAAGAATAGATGGTAGGAGGGCAAAAAGTCAGAGAAAGGAAAGAGAGAGGAAGAGAAAGATGAAAGAGAATGACAGAAAAATGGAGCGAGAGGGAAAAAGAGGGAGAGAGTATTAAATGAAGAGAGAGTGCAATGAAAGAGAGAGAGAAAGAATGGAGATAGATGAAGAGAGAGAAACCAATGTAAAGAGAGGAAACAGATAAAATTGACTGAGATCAAGAGAGACAAAGAAGATGAAAGAGAGAATAGAGACAGACAGAAAAAGAGATGGAGATATACAGAGAAAGACAGTAAGATGAACAATGGAGTGTGAGTAAGAACAAGAGAATAGGAAGAAAGATGGAGATATACAGAGAGAGAGAGAGAGGTGAAGAAATGAAGAAGAACGATGGAAAGAGGGAGAGAGAGAGAACAGAAAAATGGAGAGAGAGAAAGAGAAGGGGAAGTAAAGAGAGAAAAAAAGAGAAAAAGATGGAGAGAGAGAGAGGGTTAGGGTGTCCTGGAGGATGGCATCTAGTGCGTGTGTGTTGATTGCGTTTGAAGAGAGAGTATGTGTGTAGAATGTGTGTTTAGTGTGTGGCTGAAGAGAGTGTGTGTGTGTGTTTAGTGTGTGGCTGGAGAGAGTGTGTGTGTGTGTTTAGAGCGTGTGTGTTGCGAGTGTGTGTGTGTGTGTAGAGTTGTCTCTAATTGGGCAGAAGAGAGGAATGGCACAAAGAGGCAGAACTGGTTCTGAGCTGGTCCTGACTGGTTCTGCTGCTTTTCATCGATCTCCTCTCTGTGCCCTCTCTCTGTAGTGGGTCACACAAACACACACACACACACGCTAAACACACTACACAAACACACACACACACACACACCCACACACACGCTACACACACTACACAAACACACACACGCTACACACACTACACAAACACACACACACACCCACACCCACACACACTACTCACACATATACACACATCTATCTATCCACCTTGTTTCTGTATTTATCCTTCTTTCATCTCTCTCTCTCTCTCTCTCTGTAATATGTCTCTCTCACACACACACACATAGCATGGCGGAGTTGATGGGAATGTGGAGTTTTGGGGTGAAAGTGTAGACACACATCTCCGGCTGCTTTTTACCTCCACTGCGGGACCTCCAGCCGTCTCGGCACTGAACAGCAGCGGGGGGCCGAAACACACCGACACACATCACAATAGCGCAGTAGAGGCGTCAGGAGATGAGATCTGGCATGTGAGCGGTGGAAGTGAGGGATTAGACTGTGTTTGGCGCACGATGCCATGCTTCTCCCGCTTGACATGCCGCACACACGCTGGAGAGAGTGTGGGACTCAACGCTGCGGCGTCTGGAAACGGAGAGAACGAGAGAGAGAAAGAAAAACATGCAGGATGATGTAGCACATTATGTCTTCATACTGCATCACTGCCTCACGCCCTGACTGTCTGACTGTCAAACCAATTCTCTTATTCTCTACTTGTCCTTATCAAATGCATGTAGACACAAAAGACAGACAGATAGACAGATAGATAGATAGATAGATAGATAGATAGATAATAGAATGATAACATCCCCCTCTTCCTCTCCTCTACAGGAACCTGTGGGAATCGCTGCTGCTCTGTAGCTTCTGGAAGATTCCGTGTGAGAGGAATGGATCAAGCCCCGGCCGAGATGAACGCCATCCCCAACGGCAAGGGGCACGAGACGGGAGATGAGGCGGTCGCCACGCCAACCAAGACCCAATCGGATGACACGGCTCAGTAAGTACCGCTCTCGTCTGCTCTGCTGCGGTCCACATGGCATTTGTCACTTTTTATAATCAAAACTCAAAAAACGTTCAAAAATTCATTTTATTTTTACAAACAAAGGCATTAATGACACATGGATTGCGTTTACACTCCGGTCAGATGTCAAGTCAGAGGTCATATGTTAATAAGCTGGAGAATTGAGAAGCAGGTGGAAGTGAATCTTGATCCTGAGCTCTCGGGTTTCTCATGTTAAGAACGAACGGAATCAGGCGACACGAGTTGCTATTGACTTAAGGTAATTATTTGTAAAAAATAATTCAGAACTTTGGGGATTTCTCCTTATTTTGAAACTTGTAATTTACCCCCTAAAACTACAATGGATGCACGATGAGGGAATTATTGGCCGATACCGATATTTGATATTTGATGTTTTCATGCTTACATCTGCCGATGCCGATACCGGTGCTGAAAAATGAGGAAGGCAGAGTCGAGCATCTAAAGACAAAATATTTTGTTGACCAAAGTTCCACTGAACACTCAGAATTTTGACACAAAAATAACATCATAATCTGTTATTTAAACACAGGGCGGAGCATTTGCACTATGTAGTGTACCAAGTCAAATAGGGCGCGTGTGACTCTTCATATTCACTACCTAGTGTGTAGAGAGCCGCTAAGCTACAACCCAGGCTATTTCCCAAGATGCATACTACCACTTAGAAAAGTATGATAAGAGCATCTTACCTACCATACCATTAAGTGCAGTAGTACGTGGCTTGGGACACAGCCCATGTGTGAGCTCACATTCGTTAAGTGAGACAAAGATGCAGTTAGTTAACAAAAACCGCACACAGAGGCAGAGTCGAGTGTGTACAGACAGGAGATTTTGCTCACGAACGTTCCTCTGCCATACATTTTAAGATGGAAGGTGCAGGCCGCATAAAATCTCACCTCAGACTTTGGACATGCCTGACAAGCCTGGCACAAGCGCTACCTTTCCTACGTACATTAAATGCATCAACAAATATCAGCAAAAATATCGGGCAAATCTACGCATCGGTCCAATACCGATTTGATTTTGATATTATCATGCGTCCCTATAATACATGTTTACGGGCACGTTTTATAAACGCATCATGCATAAGGCAGGCTTAAGTCAGATTAATGTCTGGAGGTACCTATGTAAGTAAGTTTGGGCCAAATTTATACAATTAATTTGCATTTTTTGGTAAAAAAGCAGCACGTTAAAGTTTCCAGATGAATCACAAGTACGTTTTTAGAATTATTTCTGTGAACTAATCATGTTCCAGTTGGCATTGGAGTCCGTCGGTCTTGTTAATCACATTGTCCTCATTTAGGTACAGTGACCTACTGACTCTGACTCTTGCCCCATATTTAGGCCGGTATCTCTGTTAGCAGAGCGAGCGTTTTTGGGATTTTTTCTGAGCGCGGTGTGTGTTTGTGGTGTGTTGCAGCGAGCCGCTCAGTCTCCGGTCACAGCTTCAGAATAAGGTGAAAAGCAACATGTGTATGGCAGGTTGACATGAATCTCACCTCACGGCTCGCTGTTTGCTGCACATGAAGCACTAGGTCAATGTTTGCACAGGTCAATGTTAGCACGTGTGTGTGTTTGTTTGCTGTTTGCGTGTTTGTGTTTCGTTTTCTTTATCTCTGGTTATTTTTTGACCTCAGAAATGTTTTTAGCTGCATATTTATCAGTTTGCTGATATTTGTGTTTGTTGTTCTGAACATAGAAATAATTCTGACGTGTAACAATGTGCAGTATTATAGTATTATTAATGTCTAACTATCTATCTATCTATCTATCTATCTATCTATCTATCTATCTATCTATCTATCTATCTATCTATCTATCCAGCCATTCCTCCTCATCCATCCATTCATCCTTCCACTCATCCCTTCATCCATCATTCCACTAATCCATCCAACCATCCGTTCATCCTGCCATCCATCTATCTTTCCATCTACCAATCCTCCCACTCATCCCTTCATCCATCCATCCCTCCATCCATCCATTCATATATCTTTCCATCCTTCCACTTGTCCCTTCATCTATCTATCTATCTATCTATCTATCTATCTATCTATCTATCTATCTGTCTGTCTGTCTGTCTGTCTGTCTGTCTGTCTGTCTGTCTGTATATCCATCCATCCATCCATCCATCCATCTATCGTTCCAGCATGCATGTGTCTTTGGATGAACATGTTTTCTTCAGTTGGAGTTGGTGGATTTTAGTGGATTTCATTTTTACTTTTACTTTTAAAATCTGTACTAAATATTTGCTAAAAGTATCAACCAACGTGTAGGTCAGTGTCGCCGGTATTCATATATCACACCAAATTGTGCAACTACAGCAATATTACTATTCTGTCGCCTGTATTATCAGATAGTGTCCTTTAGTAACAAGGGGAGTTGCTGTACTTCATACAGAATGTAAGTGTTGTGATCGATGTTTTAAGGCACCAAAATGAACTTCGGTTAACTATGTTATGTGGCATATTTTTTATGGCTTTTAGTGCTTTATTACTATTATTTTATCACAAAATATCATGTGGAGATGTTGTTAGGATAGGTAAGAAAAAAAGTGATTTTTATTTACGTCACGTCTGTAGAGTAAAAGCTTGTTGATTATACACAAACAGATGAGTTACGAACAGAAATATTTCACCTAAAAAGTACAACTAGGTGGCAAGATGAAGTGAGCAGTGTGTACAGGAATTAGTTTTAGACATCTCTAATAAAATGGCCCGTGTGTAGGATTAGTGTGTGTGTGTTTGTGTGTATGAGTGTGTGTTTTGGGGGGAAAATGAGCAAATGTACAATTGCATCACGTTTTCACCGATATCTCTGTGTTCCAACACTCCTCCCAACAAACCCTTGACCCTGAGCATGAGCAAGTTTACCTGAAAACACAAATTTTTCACGTGCACTGGGAGGCTCACGTGCCAGAAAACTAGGACAAATTGTGTCCCTCGAATTCAACCTGGCGTTTCTTGTGTTTTTTGTCTCCCTCGTGCTAACATGGACGCTGAGTCTCCGTTGTTTGTTCTGCCTTGTAGGGAACTTGTCCCTAATAGTACAGAGAACGCCAGGTAAGTAACGTTATAGTTTTTGTTTCAACATCATGTCATGTTTCTGACCACGTTGTCAGTCTGTAAGTCATTCATTCATAAATTTGTGTATAATTGTGTTACCAGTCAAAGGTTTTGGGATCCACTAGGCTTTTTTTTTTTACATTTGAAGGTACTCACTTAATGTTTACCATATTTTTAAACCATAAATGTCATTAAAAAAAATCTTTGGAGTGGAGATTGGTGCATCAAAAATGTCTGACCAATGAGTCTGTTTATAGTAATCTTTCTGATCCAAAAATTCAACTCACTTTACCCAAATATAGGTTTTTAAAGTCAAAGGACACCCCAAAATGTGACCATTCCAGCACATCACCAGTTAATTCAATGTCAGACACATGCTGTTACTTACTCTTCACATAGTGTATATTTTCTTTCATAGTCGTTCACTCAACAACCTTCCAATGCTTAACAAGAATTAAAAAATGTAGTTTATGAATCGGAAAAGTGGTCCAAAAACGATTGATTGTTATTGGTGTGTGCGTTATTGGATGCATTCACATCATAAATGTTTAAACATGGCACAATGCCACTTTAATAATGATAATAATGATATCTCATAAACAACACGCAAATAAAGTTGTAAAAGTGACAAATGTTCACTGATGAATTCTGAAATAAATTTGCGACAAACGCACACACCTTTAAATGTGTAGCTGCAATATCTTGCAAAACCTCAACACTTTCAAGTTATCTGGACACTTACAAAAACAAAATCTTTCCTGCAGGTTTGCAGTAAACTTGTGGTTAATTTGTGAAAATAAAAAAAATAGTGCCACAAGTTTGCTAATGTCAGCCACCAGTAGCACACTTGCGACAAACGTGTTCACCAGTGATTCGCCAAAACAAACGTGTAGTGAACTTTTGGTGACAAATTTGCCAAGTGCATAGGTTTTCCCAAGGTTTGCTAGAAGTCCACTGCAAGTTTGCCTCAAACTTAATTTGCATGTGAAAATATGCTGCAAAATTTGGAACAACATTGCCAAACGTTAACGGCAAAACATTTTTGGAAGTGTCATTGACGACCAATGCGACCAATGGTATTTACGACTTCCTGTCTGTGTTTGTGCAAAAAAGGACATTGTTTGTAACTAACAGATAATTATTGTTGCCATTTCAATGTTCACAGTTATTCACAAGTTGTCAAGAATCATTGATCAAGTGTCATTTCCCAAGATTATTCATGTCCGTGGTATTGTTGTTTTGATGCTCCATGTTGCTTGTGATATTCCTCTTGCTGATATCCAGATAAATACTACACTTCTGCATAACGAGACTTTTGAGCAGGATTTTGCTTATTAGCACTATGAATGTTAACAACATTAGCAGACGTTGTGATGGCGATTTAGACCTGATTTGTCATTTCTTGTGCCCATTTCAGTCCCAACAGAGCTACAGGAGGTGCAGAAGCCAGTCTGGCCGAGAGCTCAGAGTTTCTCTCCAACAACGATGACAAGAAAGCACCTCGCTTCACGGACGTAAGTCAAGATTCTGTTTTTTTATTCAGTTCCAAGCCTAGACTAAATCTTAATACCTTTTTAAATATTGTAATACCATTTACCAGGGATTAAAGTTCTTCGTCGCTACCGCGGATTTCCGTCCTTAGGACTGTGATGTAATGAATTTCCGTCAGTCGAACTCATATTTCAGATAGATGCAGAGCTCGCGGCTCTCACGCGGGATGCTCCAGCTCAGTTAAATCTTCCCTTTTATTACAGTCAAAACTCATATTTTAGCTGATGTCCAGAGTTCTACTCACAGTATACGCCGCAGGGATCCAAAATTATTTTCAGTCACACGGCATTTATGAGCTTTAATCCCTGATTTAACTAATGATATATACGTCTTAAACATTGATCAGAACCAATCATCCACCTTTCCTCCATCTTTGACCTTCAGTGCTAAAAATGACCAAATCACGCAGAATGTTCAACGTGAAATATTACCAGTCTTACGTGATATGCACTGTTAATTTTCTAACACTGAAAGTTAATGAAGATGAAGATAAATCTTGAAGTTGTCTGGAACTGAGCACCATTGACGACGCTGATCAATCAGCAGCATTTATATGACCATAAGTTGTCATTTTAATGTTCAGTGTTTTAATGTTTACTGTTATTCAAGTTGCCATGTATCATTAATATAAATGTGCGAAAATTACCACGATATGCATTGAAACGCGTTCCTAATTTTTTAACATTGAAATTCATTGAAATGTATTTCCTTCAGTGATCTTCAATGGCAACAAAGTTTACCAATGTCGTGAAATATATCTTTGATGCACTCTTTGGCATGTGCTTTGCCTCTTTTAACCAGTTTGAGGGGAAGACTTCGTTCGGCATGTCGGTCTTCAACCTGGGAAACGCCATCATGGGGAGTGGAATTCTAGGATTGGCGTACGCCATGGCCAACACCGGCATCGTCCTGTTTTTGTGAGTTATTTCTCAGTTTTGAAACATATTCTCTGAGTATTTAGGGTTGTAACAACACCTTCGACTCACTCAATAGATATTTATTATATATTTATTAATAGTTAACCCTGAAAACACACCATTTTCACAGTAAAATTAAGTTCTTATTTCTCTACAAAGTTATACACAGTTTTTTCTTGCCATTTTTACTTTCGTTTGTTATGGTAGTTTTTTGAGGAAGCGAGCTGAAATTTCAAGAAACATAGTGAGAAATTCGAGAGATTCGAGAGATTTTAGACTTTTTAAAGTCATACATTTCCAAAAATAAAGACGTAAATATAGACGTAAACAGAAACTTGGATATTTTCTAACTTTGTAAGATCGGACAATGTTAATTAATATCCCACTTTAATCTAGTAAGTCTATGACTTCAGTTGAGGACATTTGGACTTTTTTTTCCTCACAAATTTATGATGACAGCGTCAGAGATTATCTGTGTTTTTTCTTGTAAATGAACAATTTTAATCCCGGAATTTCTGACTCTTTTCTTTCCAGTGAATTTTACACCTTTCCTCCAGTTCCAGTTTGTTTTTTTATCTTCAGTGACCCCAATATACCAATGCAAATATGAAACGTCAAAATCTTTTCTTCAAAAGAATTATAGTATTATTGTTTTTGAAAGATATTGTGCCATATGTCTTTGACAGATAAACGGATGAAGCAGGGAAAGCTGTTCGGCTGAGTGGATAACCCCCAGACTTTATGTCCTTATAAATGTGTTAAATCCAAACATCATTTGACACTCTGCTATTTCTTCAAGCCGCCAGACCCATAAATGATAATTGTATCTCGTTTATTTCCAGCCCGGAGCCATTAATGCTGCTCTTATTTTATTGCCGTGTTCAGTGCTGCGTTGGTTTTATTGCTGCTTGTCGGAGTGGGATTGGAGCGCTTGGCTGAATATTCATTCTAATGAGTGAATGAATTGTTCTCATAAATATTCTGAAAACTCTTCACTACTACGCTCTTATCAGCAACGCATTTATACTGATGGACGTCCCTGAAGCGGCTCCTTTATCCCGCACTCTTTCAACAGACAGTCCACTCTTAAAAGATATTTAGTTTTCTGTATTTTTCCTCACGTAACCATCATTTTCACTTTTACTAAACACAGACAAAAATGCTCTGTTTATAAGATTTGTATACAAGCTACGACGATTTTTCCATCTTACGACGATGATAACGCTACGACAAAATTATAAAAATAAAAGTTTGGTGAAGCAGGTGAACGTAGCGTGAAGTTCGATTTTTGAACACAACATTCTTTGTAACTTGCAATTGCAAAAACAGATAATTGTTGCATTTGATCGTAAATTAACATTTTATTGTTCATCCTCAAAGTCCCACAAAAGTAAATTGGTAATAAATTACTATATGAATTGGTAATTAATTGAGTAAATGACAAGTAAATAATTTGAGCTAAAATATGGATAATTTTCATGAGCAAATTGGTTCTTTCTAGGAGTGTAGAAATCTACATTGATACATTGATGTGGATCAATAATATAATAAATAATATCATTGATCCAAAATGAAAACCTCGATCAGACTTACACAGATTTACACTCCTAATTACTGCTCATTATTCACATTAGACTCCAACACAGATGTGCTCTTTTTATTTATATTCATTTTGTTCCAGATTTTATTTAACAAGCGCAAAAGGGAACGAGTTTTGAAAATCAGTCAAACACTGGTCAAAATTACAGCACCTTTAGTCATAACTTTAGCACATGATTTACAGAACTCTTTTTGTGCTGCATTCAGGATTAAATTTACAATATTCCCCACAAAACCCCCAAATTACCTTTTATATTTTAAAGCTTCAGATTTCCTTTTTGGACTCACAGTTCATCATAAACTGGAGCTTTCAGAAGGTGGGAAGAAATGTGTGCGTTTTTTGTTTTTCAGTCAGCGTCGCCCCTTTAAATCTTAATCCTGCGTCGGCGGTGTAGAAATGCTCGGCGTGAAAATAATCTACAGCGCGATTATAATGTCACGAGAAGGAGCTCACGCACACTGCAGGGGATTTAAATGAAAAGGTTATATAACCTCGGAACAGCACTCGTCCCCAAATCACTCCATTTTAATTACACTGGTACTCGCGGCGTTCGGCGGGATTTGTGGCTTGTGGCGTGTTAAAGGGACAGTGTGTACAGCGGTGTTAATGTGGCTAATAATCAGTGCTGGTTAAATGGGGGCAGGGAGTGGCACGTTTAAAGGGGCAGTGTTTATGGGATTGTTTTTCTTTGAAAGTTGTATTCTCAGAATGTTGAAACAAAAGATCAAAGATATTTTTACCGTAATCTCAAGTTAACAAAAGCTGTTTTCTCAGAATTGTGCTTTTTTTCCCTCGTGATCTTGAGGGCTCATTTTTCTTCTGACTTCAACATAAGATTTTTTAGTTGGAGATTACGAGTTATTTTCTGTCTCATGATCGCGAGATGATTAAAGTTTCTTTTCTAGAGATTAAATTTTTTATGACAAGAACTCGACAGGTTATTTTTCTTGAGATTTCAACATAAGAAAACTTGTAATTTCTTGAGATTACGAGTTATTTTTTCCTGGTGATCTTCCGATAATCAAAGTGATTTCCTAGAGATTATGAGTCTTTTCCCTCAAAATTATGACGGGTTGTGTTTCCTGTGATTTCTAAAGATTACAAGATCAAAGATCAAAATCTTGATGCCACTTTTCTTGAGATCTCAACATAAAAAAATATTTTCTCTACATTAAAAATACTTTATTTGTAAAAAAAAAAAAATTCTAAAGATTGAGTTATTTTTTCCTCAAAATCCTGACGGGTTGTTTTTCTTGCGAGTTGTGATTATGAGGTATTTTTTTCTCATAATCTGGAGATAATGAAAGTTTTTTTTCCCTCAGATCTTGATAGATCCTAATATAAGAAAAGTTGTTTTCTCAACATAACAAATAATTTATTTCTCATGATGTTAAGAGAAGTAAAGCTGTTTACTAGAGATTAATATTTTTTCTCATGATCTTGAGATGATTCAAATTTAGTTTCCAGAGATTACAACTTTTCTTCTGGGGATTTTGATGCAATTTTTCTTGCGATTTCAACATTGAATCATGAGATTTTGATCTCGAGGTACTGAAAGCTGCTTTGTAGAGACTACAAGTTTTTTTTCTCAAAATTTTGACATTTTTCTTGCGATCTCATCATAAGAAAAGTTTTCTTGAGATTACAAGTAATTTTTTTCTTTGCAGATGTTGTAGCTGGAAATCACGTTATTTTTTCTCATGATCTTGACCTAATGTTTTCCAGAGGTAACTTACTTTCACCGTGAACTTGCGACACGTTTATTGTCATGGAATTTCACCTTTATCATCATGAACTTTGATCATGGATATAGTCATGCTAAAAATGACGTCATAAGAAATCATAGAGAGTGTGTCTAACGCGGCAATGACAGTGATAATGTTGCGTATGATGAAAGGACATAGCATGTTTAAAGGTTCGAGTGACAATTAAAGGGAAAGTCTATCCGGCAGTGAAGCAGATAGTTTGTGTGTGAGCTGATAAATGTAGCACAGACGTTTCTGGAAAAAAATAACTTCTGTACTCGGGCTGGGAGTCAGTGTCCTGTTAGCAAACAAACTCGTGACCTCGCAGGCCTCAGATCAGCCAACGCTTGCGATAACCGGCCCGATAACCTGTCCTTTGTGAATCGGGCGTTGCTTCTGGATTTGGGTTAAATCCTGTTCCAGAAAGAGGCCCGTGTGCCGTAAGCCAGCACTAATTCTGTTTTTATTAGGAAATTCACATGGCTCGCCAGATTTGTTGTCTTTCTTTTTTTTTCCGACTGACCTTCAGCGGCGTTACACAAACTGTACCAGCCTCCCGCTTTCCCGCGAGACCCGCGTCCGTGCCAGCCAGCGTCATCCGGAAGGTTCCGGCTCCTTTTACGCTGTTGGGGTTTTATAGGTTACAATCAGCAATTATGGAACAGTATTTGTCCTGCTGTAAAAATTGGGAGGAGGTGTTGAAAATGCCTTGGTCTTTAAATCTAAAATTGTCTCGGATCAGATGTGATCTTTTCAGGCCTAAATTTGTCAGAACCAACTTTTACACAGTTCACTCATTTAATAATAAGTCAAACAAATAAATATGCAAGTTAATTTTTAACCTCAGCTGGAAGCAGCGTTTTTCACTCCCGTAACTCAGAAATGTCAAAACCTTTGTAGAAAATAAATAAATAAA
>JAVGVS010000888.1:0-20000 GCA_032718565.1 Distichodus sexfasciatus
TGGTTGAAAAAGACTGACAACAATGAAATATCTTAGATATCTAAGTTACCAATAATGTTTTTCTGGTCCCAGACCCACATGTCTAATCTATCTCTATATTTTCTCTTTCAATCTGAGTATTTGATTTTGAAGGCAGTACGCAACGTTATGTCATTTAATGTAATGTGCTGATTGCCTTACGAGACGTATGTAGAGTAGTGACCGTTTATGGGTCATCAAAGGGTTCTTGGTTCTAGATCAGCATTTCTTTTTGGACAAGCACAGCATGAGTTCCCGTTCCAAATTGGGAAATTGGCACGGGAACAGCTCCAGCAATTAGTGGAGTGGATAAAATCACAAATAGTAATATTGTGAATAAATACATTATGTTCCCTGCTTTTATATGAAAATTCCCTTTCGCTTTCTCTCTTTTCACAGGGTGTTGAAACACTCAGTGGACTCCACCTTTGAGAATCAGGGTCCGAGTCCGGGTTATAGGATGGAAATGTCCATCTTTTACGTGGTGTATTTCGTTGTCTTCCCCTTCTTCTTCGTAAATATCTTCGTAGCTCTCATCATCATCACCTTCCAGGAGCAAGGAGACAAAATGATGGAGGATTACAGTCTGGAAAAAAATGAGGTGTGTGTGTGTGTGTAAAATCTGTGCATCATTCATTCATTCACAATCAAAAACCCAAACTGTGATTGTGTATAGTCTTGCATTTATATATATGTAATTCTATGTCTGATCTATTAATACTGTAGGCAGTATGTTGGCAAATTTACTGTGTGTGTGTGTGTGTGTGTGTTCCAGAGAGCTTGTATAGACTTTGCCATAAACGCCAAGCCTCTGACGAGGCACATGCCGGTAAACAAGCAGAGTTTCCAGTACCGCATGTGGCAGTTTGTGGTTTCTACACCTTTCGAGTACAGCATCATGTCCCTCATCGCGCTCAACACCGTCGTCCTCATGATGAAGGTATGCCCTTTCTCTTCCTCACTGCCAGGACGATTTGGGGAAGGACATGCTATGAACCAAAAAATAAGTAAAAAATAATATTATTTCAATGCTTCATTTCAAAATAAAACTATAACTACAAGGTCCTCTTTGTGACTAAAACCTTCTGCTTAGCATCTTTCCAGTTGATGATTTCGTACGTCACTGCCACCAGATTTGTGAAGTCACTTGCATGCTGGTTCTTGCCACAGTTTAATGTGTGCCTTGTCTTTAAACAAGGTTTTCAAAGTCCAGTTCTCAAATTATTTGTTCATTTTTTAGGACCAAATGGTACAGCTGTGATATAAATGATGATGTTGCAGCTAAATTTAAGTCAGTTGTGCTTTGTTTCCTCATGCTTGTGTGTGTTTAGTATCACGAAGCACCAGAAATGTATGACAAAGTGCTAAAGGACCTCAACATCGTGTTCACCATCCTCTTCTTCATGGAGTGCATTCTGAAAATGATCGCTTTTGGCATTCGGGTGAGTTACTGCAAAACACTCTCTCACTCTCTCTCTCTCTCAAGGCTGACTCACTGAGCACTATTAAGATCGTGACTTTTTATTAATTCATGCCACAAGGTTGAGAGACTTTGCTGCTGTCTTTAAAGCTCATCTATGCCATTTGTAGGTGGTTTGAGTTATGACCAAATTTTATGACTTTCTCCTTTGTTTCCCCTGTAAGAATTATTTCCGAGACGCTTGGAATATCTTCGATTTCGTCTCCATTCTCGGAAGCATCACGGATATTTTAGTGACCGAGCTGGGGGTGAGTATCGAGCCAGCAAAAAGCAGCAAATAGATTAAGTAGAAATAAATATGAAGTGTATTTGTATGTTTTTTTTAGCATCTTGTGTAAGAGTCAGCTCATAAAGAGGCTCATAAAGGTGTATTGTGTGTACATATAAGTGTGTGTTGTATGTACACTGCCTTCATTTCTTGTGTTTTTAAATCATATACATTATTTTCGTTACATATGTTGAACTGAATTGAAATCTGTGCCTTTGATGACTTATAATACCAGTCAAAAGTTTGACAAAAGTGAGATCAGTGTTGCTCAAAGGGATGGTGCACAAATGCTGGAGGTTAAAGTTATAATTAGCAAATTGTTGACCAAGTTTGAATAATTAGATTAAACTGCACTACATTCCAAATAATTAAGTGTGAGCTTTTGACTTGTACTGTATTACTGTAAGTTCTTAAACCACAGAATAGTTAAATGTTGTATTTTACTATCCGTCATGGGAGGTATTTCACAAAGCTGAAAAATACTGTCAGTTCAAAAGTTAAGACCAAAAAACCGTGATAGGAGGTGAGAGAAAATTCAAGTGGGCACTCTTTATTTTTGGTCAACTTTTGCTTTGTCAAATACTTTCCATCCAAAGATATTTGTCTGACCTGGTCCTGGCCTTCAGGACAATATCGATAACCATGTTATCTCTGTTTGATTAAGCAGCCTTCCGACTGTGTCCATAACGACTTTTGTTCCTGTTTTTTTTTTACATGCTTTCTTTAATCTCCTACTTTGTTGGCGTCTCTACTCTGATAATCCCATCCAATCCTAAACAAAAAACAAATATTCAAACCAAAAAAATGCACTATGGCCCCTTCCCTGTCCATCTGTGACGTGGTTCCATGTCCGATCCATGCCAAACCAATCGATGTTCTCACTGTCAAAACACACCCATTCATCCCTGAAACTACACATAGGATCCGGTTGGTTTGTAATTTTCTCTCTGCATCTCAATGCATCCATTACCCACAAGCCCTCCTCGCTTCCTCCTCACAGAAGCATGTGCTTCCTGCGGTGTTTGAAGCCATGTTTGCTTTTGTTATAATCCTCTACAGTTTGTGAAGTCATTGCCATTCTCTGAATGCCATGCACTTTAGCAAAAAGTTGCATGTTGTCTCTGTTCGTCTGTCTCTTTCTTTCATTCCTGTTTCAACCACTCATCTGCTGCTGCAGTACCTCCTCCTGTCTGCAAGGGGGCGCTGAATGCTGACATGGAAAGTGCTGCTAAAATGTTAAACAGTAAAACGCTTTCATATATGAGATATCACATACCATTTTAGCAAGCACCTGGTTAAAAGTATACTCTTGCCCAAAAATGCCAACAAAAAGCCAGTAAATTGTGAACAGGCCCAGTAGGAGTGTAACAATACATCAGTCTACATGGATACATTGTTTTGACGATAACATTGATCCAAAATCAAAAGACTGATCAATGTTCATTGATCACCGTGGCTTTTTATGCTTCGAATTTAATCGAATCAAAACTGTATTGTAGACGACTTTGTGATGTTGGCAAACGTCGAATCATTGTCCGTTGCGTAGATGAAATATTGTATCACAGTGAAACTTTTACCTCTAAAGCCCAATACTTTAGTAGTACTTTTCAGCCGTCATGATCTTTGGCTTTTATTCATTGTTACCACATTTAGCGTTTTTGGGCGGAGCGTTCCTTTAATCGCTTGCAGCTTCCTTCCTTTGCTGAGTGAAATATGAAGACGTGCATTCGGGCTGTTTTTTCATCCCCTTGTGGCCCTGCCTGCCCCCAAACAATCAGTGCATTTGGTAGTTTATGCTCTAAAGATGTGATTGGATGATGACTGGTTTGTCTGTTTAGTTAATCTTGTTTTGTTGAAGGTCTTTCCTAAACCGTATTAGTAGTGCCAATCCCAGTTTTTTATTTGCCAAGTCTTTCTCTCTCTCTCTACAAATTTGAATTTTATAGCATACTTCATATATTCATGTCTTCTATCTTCTTCCCTTACTGCACCGACACTCCTTTTACTCCCCACCATTTATTTGTCTTCTCCAGAGAAACATCATCAACGTGAGATTCTTGCGTCTCTTCCGAGCAGCTCGTCTAATTAAGTTGTTACGTCAGGGAGAGACCATACGCATCCTGCTGTGGACCTTTGTCCAGTCCTTCAAGGTTTATACACACACACAAACAATTCTGATTTCACATTTCATTTGTTAGAATTGTGTTCTTGAGTTTTCCTACTTGTGTTAATCTTTATCTAGGCTCTGCCGTACGTCTGCCTACTTATTGCCATCCTCTTCTTCATTTATGCCATCATTGGCATGCAGGTAAGACACACTCATCTTCATGAAATTGTTTCTGCAGGAAAATTACACACACGGCTTTAGTTGTCTGTTCCCGAGCTCTGTCGAAGTGACAGCTCTAGAGCTACATCTTAGTAAAGAGCTCTGGAGCTCTATCATAGTAACAAGTTGTGGAGCTCTGTTGTAGTCTACTGCTCTTGAGCTTTATCAAAATAAACATTTCTGGAGTTGTATTGTTGTAAGGAGCTCTGGAGCTTTATCAAAATAAAAAAATTAAAAATAAAAGTAGAAAACCCTAGAACTCTGAAGTACACAGCTCTGGAGTTCCATCAGGGTAAATAGCTCTGGAACAATCAACAGCTGTGGAGTTCTAGCATAGTAAACAGCTCTGGAGCGCTGTTGAAGAGAACACCAGTGGAGCTCTATCATAATGAACATCTCTGGAGCTCTGTCAAATCAAACATCTCTGGAGCTCTATCAAATCAAACATCTCTGGAGCTCTATCAAATCAAACAGCTTTGGAACTCTAGGGATAGTAAACAGGTCTGAAGCTCTGTTGGAGTAAACACCAGCAGAGCATAGTTAACAGCTCTGGAGCTCTATCAAAGCAAACCATCCTGGTGCTCTATTAAACAGCTTTGGAACTCCAGTGATAGTAAACAACTCTGGAGTTTTATCGAGATAAACAGCTCTGGAACTCTGTTGAAGTAAACAATGCTGACACTCTCTGAAAGTGAACAAAGGTTTTGTACAACGTATTGCTCTATAACTCTGGGGTGAACATTTCTAGAGCTTTACGCAAGTAAACAATGTCATTGATGTAACAATGTCACACGCCTAAAGTTTCACAAACTGCAGAGCTCTAGAGCTTAGTAGAAGTCCGTAGTTGGTCAGTAATGATTATATTTACAAAGGTTATGAATCATTGCATATTCCACTTCTTTTTTCTGCTTCTGTGTGTAGCTGTTTGGGAACTTAGCGCTGAACCACGACGAAGAGAGCGCAATCAATGAACACAACAACTTTAGAACCTTCTTCATGGCACTAATGCTGCTCTTCAGGTGCCAAGCTTCACCCCTCTCTCTCTCCTTCTTCCTCCACCTCCCTCTCTCCACATAATTTAACTATCAATACTTTTCGTGTGTTATAGGAGTGCGACGGGCGAAGCGTGGCATGATATCATGCTGTCGTGTCTGAGCGGCATGCCGTGTGACGCAAAATCGGGGAATCTCGGGAACGAGTGCGGGAGTACCGTCGCCTACGCTTACTTTGTCTCCTTCATCTTCCTCTGCTCCTTCCTGGTGAAGTGATTTTTTAATCTCTTCCTCCTACCTTTCCTCGACAGTTTTTTGACGTCGATTACTGACGTGCGTGTGTGTGTGTGTGTGTGTTTAGATGCTGAACCTGTTTGTTGCCGTTATTATGGATAATTTTGAATATCTGACCCGTGATTCCTCAATTTTGGGTCCTCATCATCTGGATGAGTATGTGAGAATATGGGCTGAATACGACCCAGCAGCTTGGTGAGCGAACATGCACGAATTACACACACACACACACACACAGACCACATCCATACCAATATGTGCCACGTATATACAGTACATACACAGTATACAGATAAAAACTCATACACACGTACACACATTTGGTGCATATTCACACACACTTTTCACACACACGGCACATACTCATACACTTTTAAACGCTTGTTTGTAGGCATTTATGTATACACACAACTACACAATTTGCTCTTGATGATGTACCTATTTATGCCAACACTAAGCTAAAGCTACAGAAATGTCACTATGTAAACCCAGGACTTGTATATGCAGATGTTATAATACAAACCTGACTTTCTTTTACCTCTCACATGATTCTGCCTCACACAGAGGTACAGCTGACCCCAACTGACCCCTAAACCTTAATGCTGACCCCCGATTAACTTTGACTCTGTCCAAGCACTGACTCTTGTCATTTGTCTAATACTATCCCCAAAAGTAGTCTAACGCTGACCCTCACTTTAGCTAGGGATGCACCGATTCAACATTTCCAAAATAGACCTGGAGTTTTGGGCCAACATCGTGTATCGATCCAATACCAGTGTGTGCAGTTTTGTAAAAACGGAGCCAATGTAGCAAAAAAATTTGTCAAAGTTGCCAACAAATTTCTGAATTTCAAACTCAAATTCTCAACACAGTGGACACATCACCAATGAAGTGGACAGGTTGGCAAAATGTGGAGACGCATCCAATGTAGTGAACAAATTCACCAATGCAGCAAACAAATTTCCATAAATGGGGGGCAAAAGGACACTTTTTCAAAATTGGGAGACAGATTCCCAAAATAGTGGAGAAATTCCCAATGCAACAGACAAATTTCCTAAATTCAGAGACAAATTCTCAATGTAGTGGACAAATCCACCAGTGCAGCGGAACATTTTCCAAAATCGTGAGTCAGATTTCAAATGTAGAGGACAAATTCCTAATTCAGCTGACAAATTTCCAAAATGGGAGAGTGATCCCCAGCGTAGGAGACAAATTCTCAGTGCAATGAACAAATTTCGAAACTTGGAGATCCAATTTCCAATATAGTGGCCAAATTCATCAGCAGAGAGGAAACATTTCCAGAATTGCAAGTCTCCCTCCTAAAGCAGTGGACAAATTTCCTAAATGAGAATTCCCAATGTAGGAGACAAATTCCCAACCTAGCAGACAAGTTGCCAAACTTCAGAGACAAATTCTCAATGTAGTGGACAAATTCAGCAGTGCAGCAGAAAAAAATGACAAAATTAAGGACAAATTCCCAACGTGGTGGATGGAATCCCAATGCTGCAGACAAATTTCCAAAATTGAGAGACGGATTCTCAACATAGTGTACAAATTCTGAACATAGCATGTAGATTTCCAGCACAGTTGACAAATTTGATAAGTAACAGATACATTGCCAAAGCAGTGGTCAAATGTCCAAATCAACGGACAGTTTTTTTTTTTGCATTGCTGATGATTTCCCAGTAAATTGCCAAGACGATGGACAGATTCCCGAAGTTACAGACAAATTCTTAAAACAGCACATGAATTTCCAGGATTAGTAGTTAAAATCAAACACATTAGCGTAGAGAGCAAATCGCAGAGCCCTCTAATGATGATGAATAATTTAAGTGATATCAGTATCAGATCGATGCATCCCTAACCATGATGATTGACCTTAACGTTAACTATAACTCACGCTAAACCCTGATTGTCCACTCACAATGATCTGTTTTTCACTCTTCCTGACCTCTGTGTGGACTAAAAGACATAAAAGGTGCTTGACATGAAATCAAAGACAGAGACAAAGTGAGAGAGTAGAGACGAAAGTGCGTAACAGAGAGCCAAGCTGGAAAAAAGGAGCGCTGACGGGCCCACAGGAGACCCTCTGCATGGCTATATCAGGGCTCACAATGACTTAATTCCCTGGTTGGTTGGCTCAGGTTGTGCATGGCTCCACAGGTGACTTACGGCTTCAGTCCTGTTCCTTCCCACTGCATACACACCTCCACAAAATACACGTCCTGTATTTTGACTGGTCAGCTGGCCTTTAGACGTTGCTGTATGCAGTTCTAAATTAAGTCATTGGCCTCGCCCAAATCAGAGGCTTATTTTTGGGGGGTTCTTTTATTTCCTTTGTGATTTTTTTCTTCTTCTTCTCGTGTGCACGGTTTGATTGCTCCACGACATGCCAGGCATCTCTCTCAACAGCTCGGAAGATTATTTGAAGGACAGTTGCTTTTCTGCTCTGCAACTGCCATGCAAGGGGCTTTTCTCTGTATGTCAAGTTTATTTTGCTCTGGAACAAATACTTTGAATAAATAGTGTGCTTAGCTTTTATAACACTGAAAAATATCGATTTTCAAATGTTGCGTCAGACTGTCTTAGCCTTCACAGTTTACAGCTGAGGATTTTATTTCAGTAAAGAGGAAGGCATCACAAGATATGACCAGAATGTTAATTGGATAAATATTTAGATTAACATGGAGGAAAAAAATACAATGTTTTGAACAAATTCCTAATGTTGTGAACAATATTCTCACCAAATTCACCAGGTAGCGGACAGATTCCCAATCTAGCAGATACGATTCTAATGCAAGAGACAAATTTCCAAAGTAGCAGGTCAATTCCCAACACAAATTGTCATTGTGCAGGTCAATTCCCTAGGTAGTAGAGGAATTTCCTATGTAACAAACTTCCTAAATAACAGACGGATTCCCAACATGGCAGAAAAATTCCCAATGTAGTGGGCAATTTCCAAAGCACATGGTAAATTTACAATATGTCAGACAAATCCCCAGAAAATTCCCAGTGGAGTGGATAGGTTGCCGGTGTCAAAGTGGACAAATTCCCGACATGGTGGACATATTCCATAGCAGACAAATTCCCAGCATAGCAGACATGTTTCCAATGTAGTGGATGAATTACTAATACTGCTTACTCAAAAGTTAGACACCAGCGTATTAGACAAAGCCCCAGTGTGGCAGAGAAATTCCCACTGTAGTTGACAAAGTTCCTCATGTAGCGGACAAATTCCCAATAGCATTATGGGAATAATTCCTGACAAATTTCTACTGCAGCTGGCAGATTTCCATCTTGATTGCCCAAAATAGGAGCCGAATCCTCAACCAGAGAGGACAAATGCCAGAGATTCTCTAGTGGTAAATTCAGGTTCCCATTCTCTATACCACAACATATTAATATTGAAGTACCTAAAATCACTGCTGACTCTCTATGAAATCCTGTTCGAAGGTAAACTTTCACTCCCTAGTGAAACTCCCTTTAGTGTCCAACCGTCCTTTAAATAATCTCCATCTTTTGACCGGGCGGCGTGGAAGAAGTGCCTTCGGCAGTGGCACTGGGATTGTTATGAGATTTTCAATGGATGTGTGTTTGCGTGTGTATGCCTTTTTTATTCTTCTTTCCATATTTCCTTCTTCTCTTCAATTCTCCTTCTCTCCCTCTCTCTCTCTCTCTCTCTCTCTCACTCTCCCTCCCTCCCTCCCTCCCTCCCTTTCTCTCTCTCTGTGTGAGTGTGTGAGTGTGTGTGTACCCCTCTAATCTCCCTGTGTTTTTCTTGCAGCGGGCGTATTCATTATAAGGATATGTACAGTTTATTGCGAGTAATCGACCCCCCTCTGGGCTTAGGAAAGAAATGTCCTCATAGGGTGGCCTGCAAGGTTTGGACCCACTAATCCAAAACCTAAGCACCTGCTCGCCATGGAGACTGGAATGAATGTCGCTTTCGATTAATTTTCCTTTACTTTTGATTTTCTTTGGTTTTCCTTTTCTTTCATTCATTTTAAAACTCTCCTCCACAGTTTTTCTTTTTCTCCGTTTGACTCATGTTTGTTGGTTTCTTCACCACGTCAACATGCATTCTGATATGAATACGAGAATGTTCGGGACAATGTAAACACCCTAGGGCAGCATGACTTGCTACAGAGCTGTCTCTCTCTCTCTCTCTCTCTCTCTCTCTTTCTCACACACACATCCATCCATACACTTGAACAAACATGAACACACACACACACATCCACTAATATTTCGACCAGCAGGAGTGGAAAAGTTCAGTAAGTAAAGGTTGCCAGGTTTGGTTTCCGCCCATCTCAGGGAGACTTCCTCCCATTCCTGATGCTAACGCCCCTCACCTTTGGGTCACCGTTTGGGCTGCGTCAAATGCAAGTCCTTGACAAGGACTTGTGGAGCTGGAGCTGTGCTTAAAAAAAAAATAGATGCCTCTCTCCAGCTGGACCTTCCCCAAAAGTCTTTTCCACCCCTGCTTGGGCAACCACCAGGTGAAAACGTCCCCCAAAATGCAAAGGTCTAAAAAAAAAGGCAACGGCCATCAACGGTCCCTGCTTGCTGTGCGATGATGATGCCTTGCCAGCCAGCGTTGCGTTGTTTGCGTTCGGGCGTATTTGGGGAGAGGAGGGGGAGGGGCACAAAAAGCTGCATTGACGTGACTACCATCGGACACCATCACGCCAGCGGGGTCTCAACCCGCCTGTCCGAAGCCCCCCGCTGCTGTTCTATGCGACCGCTTGCCGATCTCATAGAACATTTCTCTCTCTCTCTCTCTCTCTTTTAATTTGCCTTTTAACTAGGATTACAATTCCCAGCGGCCCCTCATTCCCTCCACTTCCCCTCCAGACCCGGCCTGGCGAGGCGCCCCTGAGGCTCCTTGCCCCACCTCAATCCCCCAACCTCACCCCACCACACCTCTCTGCCCCCAAGACCAAACCAGTAACCTCTGTGTCTTTTCTTTCCTGTGTCTTTCTTTCATTTGAACTTTTTTATTTTGGACCAACTCGTCCACTTCCTCTCCCTTTCCTCCCCGTGTCATGACCCCACCCCACCCCCCCCTCCTTTGGGTTCCTTCCTTCCTTTTTATTTACGTTGGTGGTGGGTCTACAGCGGCAGGATCAGGTTCTCTGATATGTATGACATGCTGAGACTCATGTGCCCACCTCTGGGCCTGGGGAAGCGATGCCCTGCCCGCGTAGCCTACAAGGTTAGAGGCAGCCCGGCCCCACCGGGGGGCATGGCGCTGCGGCCAGCCAGAGCTGTCCGTCTCTCTCTCTCTGTTAGTGTTGGTGTTGGTGAGCTCCTGTATTCGTGGGGTCCCTGTGAAAGTCGGTGACCATGTTAGCCAGCCCACACACACACATGCACACATTAACGCACATCCGCTGGAGAGGGAGGACGAAGCAAGCCTTAACAGTCCTTCTGTAAAAGTTGGCGCTCAAACGGTCTTGCACACACATACACTCCTGCCAGGGCAAGCAGTAACATACACACACATATATATATATATATATCCGAGACAAGTAAGCACCTCTCTCTAGATTGCATTACATCGAAATTTGTTCCGTTTCGTAATTACAGGGACCTTCTTACCAGCTTTTGTGCTTTTCCACGCCTGCTTGGGCAGCCACCTGATGACCAGAAAAGCAAAAACAATGCAAAGGGCAAATAAAAAGAAAATGGCAGCAACTACCCTGTTATATGTCCCCGTTTGCTGGAGCGACTTGGATTTCAGGGTCTTCCTCAGGGACCCAGTGACTTAACTCTACAATTGCTAGGACACCATCAGTAAAGCTACTTGGGTTTAAGGAGCTGGTGTGTACACTGTTTGAGCGTTTGTGTCCACGTGTGTGCGCGTGTACAGAAGGACTGCAAAGGCTGTTGGGTTCCACGTCTCTCGCTCTTGTGGATGGTCCAGAGGCCAAGCGCACACACGACTTTCCCCACATAGGGAACGAGCACAGTTTTCCCCCCCTCGTCAAAGTCTGAAGGCCGCTAAAGTCCGGCAGAGAGATTGCAGACTCAGTGAAAGTTTAACCAAAAGGTTTTAGTCCACGTTTTTTTTTTTTTTTATTTCTGCTTCCAGGTCATCAGTAAGCTTTTGCTTCTCATCTGTTCCTATCTGTCAATGCAGTGGTGACCCGTTTGCGTTTCCCTCCCTCCCTCTCTTTCTCTCTTTCTTACATACATACATACATACATATATCTCTATATATTCTCTCCATTGCCGCTCACTATGTGGTTGCACCCTTTATGTTATGTGCCACGCCCCCTTTTTAATGTAGCCCCACCTCTTTCTGCCTAAATTTAAATGAAATCTTTCTCTCTTTCTGCTATCAAACTGTCCCTCTTAGGGCTGTGACGTTTAGTGACGCTATACTTAACGCTGCGTGACACATAGACTGCTGCTGCGCAGGCATTGTACTGACTGTACTTGCACGTGTACTTTTTGTTAATCTTGAAGAATTCCAACAGGTGGCAGTGATACACTATAAAAGTGTCCAGTCCACCGTAAAGTGACAGAGGAAGAAGGAAGAAGTAGAAAGCAGCAGTGCGAGAATTCTTCTGCCAGTTTTGCTGTGAAATGAGGGAAGGAAGATGTTAAAAATTATAGATAAAAATGATTTGCATGTTACGAAGGTGCAAAAAACGACGGCAAAGCCATTCAGCCAGGTTAATAGTAAACAACGATGCTGACATTACGTAACCAAAACTTGAACACCCCAGTTTTTACTGGTATTGGAACATGTTGCAGCCGTGATGTGTGCGCGTAAGCGTTCTGAGCGTTATGTATATCTCGGCCCTTACTTTTAGTTGATACCAAGTTTTTTGGAAGCTGAAGTACCTAGTAATCTACACTACTTGCTAGTTAACTGCTAAAGCATTAATGGAATCATGATCAAAATTGCTAATTTTTAGCTCTCCAAGTTACCATCGCCGTCAATATTTGTTAGCATCCTGCTCATAACAACTAACTGCAAATGGTTCCCGAGTTACGATGGTTTGATTTACTAGTTTTTCAATCTTACAATGACGATAGCGATACGTCAAAATTGTACAAATATTTTACGCTTCATGCAGCAGGTAAACATAGCGGTGAATGTGGTACAATACATGCCGGGATGTATGCATTTCCCGCCTTGTGAGATGCGTCACTCTTAGCAGCCAGATAACTAGCTGTCTTAGTGTGTTAGTTTCATGTTCATTCAGGCACATGCTGAAACCATACCCAGAAATTAAGGTGATCAGAAGGGAAAAATGAAGCTATAAGTTTTGTCACGATACTTTGCTAGATTGATCAATGATCAGCCCTGTTTGCTTTCCTTTCACTTCTTTCCGCTCCTTCTTCTCCTCTCTTTCTCTGTCTCTCTCTTATTCACACTCCCTTTTCTCCCTCCAGGCACCTTACACCTTCTCCCCCTGTTTTAGACCATACCTTGACCATTCCAAGCATCCATTCATCCGTCCATCCATCCATTCCCGCATTCCTTGTTTTGATCTGTCCAGACATCTTATGGCCTTCCAGTCTGGAGTGAACTAACCCGTGCTCTCCCGGCTCCCACCCTGCACCCAAAACCAAAACGGTGTCTAACCCCAGTCCCGTGTTGCGTCCCGACTCTCTCTAACTCTCTAACTTCCCCATAGATAACGCTGCGCCTTTAAACTCACCTCAGACAGACCGCACCCGTCCTACATCGAGAGATCAGGAAAAATCGGGGGGGGCAGAAAATAAAACAATTTGGATTCCAAAAAGCCTAACGATCACCGTTCTAAATGAGATGCCCAAACAGCAAAGAAAACACAAGCGATCCCTAACCCTACCCCCCTTACAAAAGCGATCAACGAAAGAGAAACAAGTGATCAAATGGTCCTCCCTGTGCGCGGCTGCTCGTGCTCTGTTGGGGGGGAGGGTGTTTCTTGGGGTTAGGGGGTTGGGTTTGCATGCCTGGCATGCTGCATGCAACGGTGGGCAGGGAGGGCGGAGGGATTCGTCCGGACGGGGGGGTGGGTTCACTTTTTTTGCATGCGCCATTGCATGGTCACTGTCAGGGCTTGCGGCTTGTGCTGGAGTGGTTCAGCGATGACGAGTTTGGAGACCACACCCCCACACGCTCACACGTTCTCTGTAACTCACTAATGCCTTGCCATGCGCTTTGTACGTTTGTGGCCGGTGCTTCACATTCGAAGGTAATCGGAATGAATGAAAACGGCGGCCTGAATGGAAAAAAACAAAACAGCCACGCGAGATGGTGGATGGTTTTTTCCATTTCCCGGACGCCATTTCTTTCATTCATTTGATTGTTGAAACTGTTGATGACACCTCCAACAGGTAGGGGGAGCTCCGGCCCTGATGAGAGTCTGAGTTGAAACTTCTACGTAAATCCTCTGTGTAAGGCAGAGGATTAGTGACACAATGATGTGTTTGAATGTCCACATGTGATCTGTGAGAGTTCCAAATTGACAGTGAGTGGATTTGTAACAAAGGGGAATTTTTGTGACATGTTTGTGAAAGCTAGCATAAATTAGCCGCCTGATCTTGAAGGTTCTTTACTCTCACAGATGCTTGTTAGATTTTTCAAGTGTATCTCAAGCAGTTATATGTGTCAGTTAGTGTCAACAGTGTACAGTATGCATTGCCCAACTCTAATTGTAAACCGGAGTGTTGACATCAGAAATTTTATGCACTTGTTATAACAACCAGCAGGTGGCACCACTACCAGAACAAGTCTGTTGTCCTAACCCTCTTTTTTGTGGTTCATAGACACAGGGCCTGCCAATCATATTTGGTCACTGCCCCCTGAGCTCCCTCCACCTCTTATTTGACAAGTAAAACTTTTGGAGGTTTTAAATGACATGCCCTCTTGAGCCCCACCCACTCCTGCTGAACTGTTACTGATTGGCTCTCCGCAGAGACTGTTGCGTATGGACTTGCCGGTAGCCGACGACAACACGGTGCACTTCAACTCCACTCTGATGGCCTTAATCCGCACTGCCCTCGACATCAAGATCGCCAAGGGTACAGACTAACCCCCCTGAATCACGTGATCCATCAGTAAATCTTCTGCTTGAAGCTTTATTGATATATATGCGACCTGCTCTCAGGAGGAGCCGACAAGCACCAGATGGACGCCGAGCTGCGCAAGGAGATGATGGCAATTTGGCCCAATCTGTCGCAGAAGAACCTGGACCTTCTGGTTACTCCACACAAGTGTAAGTTATAGAGGGGTTTGTACCAAATCTGACGAGCCAGATCACCAACTCATCAGAGGAGCTTCTCTCAGCCACGTTCACTCACTGCTCGGTACCCTCTGATCAGGCGACTGTTCCCATTGACCTCCAACTGACCTCTCCTCAAGCGACTAACCTTCCATTAAATCCCATTTCCATAAGCTCACCTTAAGTCTTTCCTCTTAAAGGAGCCATGTTTTTACCACAAATTCATCCCCTTAAACGTCCATCTCACCTACCTAGAACCTCTTAGAACCAGCCTTCTAGAAACTCACCTCAGTCTGCAACTCCAAACTCCTTACCTGATTTCGCCTTTCTTTCCGTCTTCACTTCTTTACTTTCTTCATTTCCCCTCGCTCTCCCTCTCTCTTGCCTGTTATCAGAGGGTGCTGTACTATAGATGTTTCCTCTATAGAAGTCTTTTCACGTTTGGCTGTTTAAGACAAAGATCTCTAACTGACCCTCAGAGGACACTGTATTGGTGTTTGAATAGTAAATGGAAAGTTAAACTACTGGTTAAGTTTGTAAAGTTCATAAAGTCTTACTTCACAGGAAACATTACTTTTTCATGTTACGTCTGATATTCAAACTCTGTATGGTGTAAATGTTTTGAGAAATTTATCTCCTGAAGACCGTTAGAAATAATAGAAATTATCATTCATTTACTCGTGCCACAAGATTTAAAGGTCTTCCTGTGAAAAGACAATAAGCTCTGTGCTGTCCTTCATGCGTTAAGTGTCTGTACTGTGTTGTGCCTTGTTTGTCGGTGTTTAATGCTTCTGCACAATTATCTCAGTGTGTCAAATCTGTCCTTTTCCTCTCTTTGTAAACTCTTCTTGTAAGCCCACCTGTGGCCTGTTCTCAGACCATAAAATGCAGATTTCCTTCATCAAATTTATAGTCAGAGAGCAGGTTTAATCAGGGTTTGAGAGGTTGGTGTTGTGTCTTTGTGAGGTTTTTTTGTGTATTGTCTCCCACTCCCATTCCCCTCTGTGCTCAGGGTCCCATTCCAGACCGCTCTAATTGTGCAGGGTAACTTTTGCGTCCTCTCAGCAGCCACAGACCTGACGGTGGGCAAGATCTACGCTGCCATGATGATCATGGAGTACTACCGGCAGAGCAAGGCCAAAAAGCTTCAGGCCCTGCGTGAGGAGCAGGTACCCCTTCACCAGCACCAATCCACCATCCGCCAACAATGGCAGTGTTCCCTCTTTCTTTCCTTCTGCAAGACCTTCCACAAAATCCCACCCACTGACTGTTCTGCAGCCTATTCCTCTCTGGATAAAAGAAGCATGTTTTATTTAGCGCATATCTACCCTGCTTAGAAGCAGCTAACAAGCTGGTTTTAGTTGGTCCACCAAGACACATTTTACTTGTGACCAGCTTTTGATGATTTAAGTGACTTGTGATGATTTCAGCGTCAAGCTAAAAAGGCTTTGGGTAATGACCAGATGGTCAGCAAATGGCCTTCTTGAACCAACTAAAAATCCTTGGTGAACCATCCAGGAAGAAAATCAAGTAGGTAAAGCTTGCTGGACCAGATTCAGACGGCCTTGTTATAACTGTTGTAAATGACTTAAGCAGTACTATGTGAAGTTTTGATGGTATCCCTGCTGTTTGTCCTGGCACTTAAGTTAGCTTTGGCCCTTGTTTTATTTGGTGGTTTGCTAATGGTCAAGGATTCATTCAAGGATAGAATGTTAGTGGAATGTCAACCCAACCGTTTGTGGTTTGGTATTGGTTTGGCACCAATGCCCAACAAGAAAGGGGACCAAAACTTGTCACAAGTAAAATTGGTCATTTTTCCACAAGGGTGGTCCAGGCCAACTTGCATTGCTTTTTAGAAACAAGTTTCAAATGTGGATGATAATTTTAGAGGTTTAAATGCTGTGGTACTGTAATTACCAATGATACAACATGGCCGTTTGTCAGTGTGAATGTCCTTCCCTCTATCTCCCTTTTCCAATGTTCCCGTTCCCTGCCTAGTGTCCATGGCCTCTTCCTGGAGGAGTGCTACATTCACAATTTAGCTTGGTAAATTGGCACATTTTTGCACTCCTTCTGGGCCATGAACACTATGTTAGTGTATGTGTTTGACTGTGTCCTCTTTATCTGGAACCTGACTTGCCTTTGGTGAACGTCCCTGCTCTTGTAGTTCCACACAAGCCGGCTCAACATCACTGTATCACTGACCACCTGCCTTTTGCTTTTTCATCTTACACTGCAAAAATTGAAATCTTAACAAGCCAGAAAATCTTAAAAAGATAAAAAAGATCTTGTTTTTATATTTTAAGTATTACTGACTTGACTAGACTTGTATGTGTAAGATAAATAATCTAATTTTAAGAAATGTTGGCTACAATTATCTTATTAAGAAAAATTGATTGATTATAAGAACTTCTTAGAATTAAATAACTGAAATTAAGAGAACTGAAAGGTTCTCATGCTCTCCACTACGAGTTAAGAAATTCATGACAACTTTGCTTATTTTAAGAATATTAAAGCTAAAAACATGAAAAAATGTAAAGATTTTTTTTTTCTTGTTTTAGGAGATCTTTACAAGATACATTTTCTCACTGTATTGGCTGATGATTTTGCTCGATTCTGGTACCTTTTTTCTTATCCTTTTCTTTTTCTTATTTTCTGACACTGATTTTTTTTGCAGTGTATGTATGTCTTTCACCCTGCTTAGCTCTTCACCTACTTGTCCTCTATCACTTCTTTCATTCTTCAGACCCGTCTCTGTTTTGCTCTGCATGTCCCACCTGACTTTTGGTCTGTCTTACTGTATGTATATGTATGTTTGTTACTACTCTCGATCTCTCCATCTCTTTCTAATTGTCTCCTTGGAATGTGTGCCATTGTACCTCTACACCTTTCTTTTTCCTGTGTTTCCTGATCAGTTCTTCAGTTGATTTATCTCAATGGTTCTAACATGAAATCTTCTCTTCCCAACTGTGTGTTCATTACCGGTTTCGTTGGATGTTGAGGTGAGGTAACTGGTGTAACCTTCAGGCTGCTGTAGACCATGAGTATCCACTCTACTCCACTCCACTCCAGAATAGTGGAACAATTGGCAAATTGATCCATTAGCTGATCTTCCAGTTTTGATGTAGTGAGACTCGGCTACGGTAACGACCTGAAGTAGTTATCACCCATCATTAACACAGCGATGTACTGGATGGATAAGGCTCTGGCCATGTGCTCTTGCCCAAGACTGTCAATCCCAAAACTGGCACTAGGGAAGCTGCACAAGGGGACTCCGCTACCCACAATGCCTCTATGGCTTTCTTCCGCCTTTTCAAGCCCCACCAGTGTATTGCACTTTGGCTTGTGTGTGTGTGTGTGTAACCCTGTGTCCCTTGAGTGTGTGTGTGACCCCGGCTGCCGGCCATGTCGTATCTCACACAGAACCGAACGCCATTAATGTTTCAGCGCATGGAGCCTTCCCCGAACCAGGAGGGAGGTCAGGGTCTCAACGGCCTCTCGGAGCTGCCACAGGACTCGACCAACAGTGTGTGAGTACAGCATGCCTCTTATCACCAACATTTCCATGGTTACTCCAGTTGGTCACATCCTACACTGATTAGCAAGTGAAAATTCAATTTTAGAATTACCTTTGATTTGATGCCAATTGTTGGAACATACTATCTTTGCGTTACTTCTAAGAACACATACCTGGCTGGAAACAATAGTTACTTGTTCATTTTGTTTCTTATCAAATCCTTCTGTCTCTATCTATCTTGTTTCACCTTACTTAACCATTTTCTTTCTCTTTGGACCATAGGTGAAACGTTTCTGTTGGTCAGTTTGGTTTCCTCTTGATTGTCCCTCTTTTACTAGAGCACCCCACATCTGTCTATCTATCAGTTCAGACGTTTTGGTGTTTTCTGCCCAAGTAAGGTCAGGTGCTAACATCAGCATTTTGTTCAGGCCTGTGGACCCGTCTTTGATGGAGAACCAGGCGTGGGTGACCCCACGTGCCCAAGACATATTCAACAAATCTGTTCCAGACAACTGGAACCCAGACAGACCCTATCCCGATGATCACCATGACAACCGCCACAACCCACAGGTAACACCTTGAGTCCTTTCTCTGAGGAACCTTTCACACTGCATTGTCAACCCCCAACCAATGACAGCACGGTTTAGTTCTGTGTTTCCTTGTTTTAGAAGACCTGGGCTGTGGTCAGTCTTTCATATAGCTTATGAAGGTTTCTAATTGAAGGAAATGGCAAAAAAAGTATCTAAGTGTCAGCCATGATGTTTTCCGTTGTTAGGGAAAGTTGTTAGAAAGGACATAGCAGACCCTTTTTCAGGTCTACTCAACCGCAGCCCTACTCTGCCAATTCGTGGCCAGTCATGTTTGAGAATCCCTCTGCTTTGGCCACAATCACTGTCTATCTGGCTGCCCTTATTTTCCTCCCCATTCCTATCTCCGTCAATCACATTCTCTATCTTTCTCTCTGTCCTTTCTTCTTCTTCTTCTTCTTCTTCTTCTTCTTCTTTATATCTGCCGTACTCACCCTGCCTATGGAATGGCTGTTACTGCATGACTGTTGGACTTCTTCACACCAAACTTACCATCACGTCTCCCCATACCTATTTTAGTGCTGCCCTGCAGAATGTTTCCACCCTTTACCTGCTGTTGGAGGGTTTGCAAATATCTGTAGTGCTACCCTGTTGTTGATTACTGATAAACGTTGTGATAGAACCTTCTTTGTTAAGGATGGGGTTTCAGTGCTTGAAACTCCTGATGGATTCCATGTTCAGTACATTCGGTACTGCAACTTATGCTCAATGTTCTATATACCACTGGAAATGGCATGACATGCCTAGCTTAGCTGGACTGCAGTTGCAGTCAACAAAAAAGGGTCAAACGGACGTCCTCAGCTATTCTTCCTGGACCAGGCTCTGGCAAAAGTAGACCACAATGAGAAGGGAATGTAAGGCTAGCAGGGATGTGTTACATCATATACAGTAAAACCCTCCATTAGCACCATCCTGTAGGTCGATTTCACCAGCACTCCCTCATCCGTGCTTCTACCTGCTATAGGGCTGGAATGAAGGCCACAATTCCAGCAATATATCTTCATGCATTCATCCTTGTACATCCGATATCACTGACAAGCCCCTGTTTCTCCCTGTACATGCAAGAGCACTGCCATGCAAGACTTTCTCAGTATTACACACCAGTTTCTCCTTGTGTACGCCACAGAATCTCTGCAACTCACTGTTAACCCTACAGTTCACACAGTGTAGGTACTGGGCATGAAATGATTTAGGAACTTAAACGTGAGAGAGTATTGGTCAGAGCTTTGGGCAGAAGGCTAGCACCTTCGAACAAACCTGCTTAAAATCTGCTGCTTGGGGTGGTAGTCTAGT